>JAOPHQ010005599.1:0-26061 GCA_030340625.1 Merluccius polli | reverse complement strand
ACACTGCCGAATGTAGGGGCCAAAATCCTCCCGACCCCCCTGCCCCATACCCTGCCCCATACCCTGCCCAATACCCTACCCCATACCCTGCCCCATACCCTGCCCAATACCCTACCCCATACCCTGCCCAATACCCTGCCCCATACCCTGCCCAATACCCTGCCCCATACCCTGCCCCATACCCTGCCCAATACCCTACCCCATACCCTGCCCAATACCCTGCCCCATACCCTGCCCATACCCTGCCCCCTACCCTGCCCCCTACCCTGCCCCATACCCTGCCCAATACCCTACCCCATACCCTGCCCAATACCCTGCCCCCTACCCTGCCCATACCCTGCCAATACCCTGCCCATACCCTGCCCCATACCCTGCCCCATACCCTGCCCATACCCTGCCCCATACCCTGCCCATACCCTGCCCCCTACCCTGCCCATACCCTGCCCATACCCTGCCCATACCCTGCCCCATACCCTGCCCATACCCTGCCACATACCCTGCCCATACCCTGCCACATACCCTGCCCCATACCCTGCCTAATACCCTGCCACATACCCTGCCCATACCCTGCCACATACCCTGCCCCATACCCTGCCCCATACCCTGCCCATACCCTGCCAATACCCTGCCCCCTACCCTGCCCCATACCCTGCCCATACCCTGCCACATACCCTGCCACATACCCTGCCCCATACCCTGCCCCATACCCTGCCCATACCCTGCCACATACCCTGCCCCATACCCTGCCACATACCCTGCCCATACCCTGCCCATACCCTGCCCCATACCCTGCCCATACCCTGCCACATACCCTGCCCCATACCCTGCCACATACCCTGCCCATACCCTGCCCATACCCTGCCCCATACCCTGCCCAATACCTTGCCTAATACCCTGCCCCATACCCTGCCCATATCCTGCCCCATACCCTGCCCATACCTTGCCCAATACCCTGCCCATACCCTGCCCAATACCCTGCCCCATACCCTGCCCAATACCCTGCCCATACCCTGCCCCATACCCATATATATATCTCCATCTTCCTCTCCAGATGAAGCGCTGGTCGGAGCTGTCTCTGCCGGTCCAGCTGTATTTCTGCTTGGCGCTGGCATCTCTGGGCTCGCTGCTCGGCCTCACGGTGGCCAGCCTCTGTGGACAGACGGCCGCCGCCTTGGAGCAGGACTTCACCCTCACCCTCCTGCAGCTGTTGGGGATCTGTGAGTATATATAATATAATATAATATAACACTGTCTTAATGTAAAGTAATATATATAATATAATATAACACCGTCTTAATGTAAAGTAATATATATAACAGTGGAGGCTTCTCCATTGAGGAGAGGGAAGAAGATCCTCCTTAACATTGTTGAGAATAGAAAATGTAGATTGCCCAGACTATTGTAATGAATTAATGCCCTTAAATATGACTACTTTATTGCCTTTGAATATATAATGTTTGTTTCCCTGGGTAAAGGGACATTAGCACCCCCTATCGCCTATTGACATTACTTCAGGGAGGAACGTCCTCCCTCCGTCTCCATTGACACCCATTCATTTCCCCGTACTGGCGGCCGGTGGATAACATGGGTTTCAATGGGAGAGAGGAGGAAAATCCTCCTGAGTGGGCGGGACCTTAAGGGCTCTGATTCGCTCAAAAATCTATCCGTCTGCGCTATGAACCAATAAGCAGGATCCCTGGCTGTTAACAAACCCGGTCTGCATTGCCGCGGTGCTCAGTCTAAAGAGACGCAGAGCAAGTGAAATCTGCGATAGCAAGATCCTAAATGCATGTTAAATGTTCTTTTACTAGTTTGTTACTCTGACCGCTCTGTTTGATATTGTGGAAAGGGTGTTAGTGAATGATTCAGAGCAGGATGCATTTTAAATGGCATCACTTTGGTTCTTGAGTCTTTTCTTAAAACAATTGTAACTGAAAATAAACATAGCTAAATAACAACCAATAACTTCAGTCAGTGAGGGCAACAATAGGCCCAATGATAGGCCCAGATTTTTTTATTTACTTTTACAAATCAAGAGTAGGCCTGATTTGACTAATGTGCTTCGCATCCTTTCCTTCTGCCCTTGTAGTCCATTTCAAAGACATGCTGCCCACCAGCTTTCAAATTACAGTGATGCCACTGGTGGCTTTGTATCCATTTTATTCACATAACCATCCCTCCCTGCTATTTTGTAGTTCACCAAAACTAACCTGATAACCTGAAACAACTGAGTCTCACATTCTGATGCCACCAGACACCAACAGTGCAGACCAATGGCAACCAAGCGCACAGTCCTTCCTCCCTCACTTTAAAAACCACCAGCCGCCACTGCTATATATATATAATATATGTCCTCCTTTAGTTCCTTCCATGTGATTGGCTGATGTTGGTCAGGTCCATCTCGACGCCCCTGACCCCGAAGCCAAAGCTGCTTCATATTTCTGACCCCAAAGCAGAGGAAGGAGAGTCCTTTAGTTTTAATGGCGCCAAGCACATGGAGGACAATATAGTGGGGCGAAATGACTTCTGCTTCGAATAAAACTCAATTCTAGTTTGATTCAGCATCGTTATTTATTATTATTATTTATTTATGACCTCATCATGAGTATGTGTGTTTCCTGCAGCGTTCTGCGTGTACTACGTGGCGCGCGGCGTCCTGCAGGAGAACCGGCAGGAGCTGATGGCCTTCCTGCTCAGCGTGGTCATCGTGGCGCTGAGGTCCGTGGTCAACTACAGCCTCATGTCCCGCCAGGACCAGCAGCAGGTCCTGGTGAGTCTGTCTGTCTCTCCATGACCAGCAGCAGGTCCTGGTGAGTCTGTCTGTCTCTCCATGACCAGCAGCAGGTCCTGGTGAGTCTGTCTGTCTCTCCATGACCAGCAGCAGGTCCTGGTGAGTCTGTCTGTCTCTCCAGGACCAGCAGCAGGTCCTGGTGAGTCTGTCTGTCTCCCCATGACCAGCAGCAGCTCCTGGTGAGTCTGTCTGTCTCTCTATGACCAGCAGCAGCTCCTGGTGAGTCTGTCTGTCTCTCCATGACCAGCAGCAGCTCCTGGTGAGTCTGTCTGTCTCTCCATGACCAGCAGCAGCTCCTGGTGAGTCTGTCTGTCTCCCCATGACCAGCAGCAGGTCCTGGTGAGTCTGTCTGTCTCTCCATGACCAACAGCAGCTCCTGGTGAGTCTGTCTGTCTCTCCATGACCAGCAGCAGGTCCCGGTGAGTCTGTCTGTCTCTCCATGACCAGCAGCAGGTCCTGGTGAGTCTGTCTGTCTCTCCATGACCAGCAGCAGCTCCTGGTGAGTCTGTCTGTCTCTCCATGACCAACAGCAGGTCCTGGTGAGTCTGTCTGTCTCTCCATGACCAGCAGCAGCTCCTGGTGAGTCTGTCTGTCTCTCTATGACCAGCAGCAGCTCCTGGTGAGTCTGTCTGTCTCCCCAGGACCAGCAGCAGCTCCTGGTGAGTCTGTCTGTCTCTCTATGACCAGCAGCAGCTCCTGGTGAGTCTGTCTGTCTCTCTATGACCAGCAGCAGCTCCCGGTGAGTCTGTCTGTCTCTCCATGACCAGCAGCAGGTCCTGGTGAGTCTGTCTGTCTCCCCATGACCAACAGCAGGTCCCGGTGAGTCTGTCTGTCTCTCCATGACCAGCAGCAGGTCCTGGTGAGTCTGTCTGTCTCTCTATGACCAGCAGCAGCTCCTGGTGAGTCTGTCTGTCTCTCCATGGCCAGCAGCAGCTCCTGGTGAGTCTGTCTGTCTCCCCATGACCAGCAGCAGCTCCTGGTGAGTCTGTCTGTCTCTCTATGACCAGCAGCAGGTCCTGGTGAGTCTGTCTGTCTCTCCATGACCAGCAGCAGGTCCTGGTGAGTCTGTCTGTCTCTCCATGACCAGCAGCAGCTCCTGGTGAGTCTGTCTGTCTCTCTATGACCAGCAGCAGGTCCTGGTGAGTCTGTCTGTCTCTCTATGACCAGCAGCAGCTCCTGGTGAGTCTGTCTGTCTCTCTATGACCAGCAGCAGCTCCTGGTGAGTCTGTCTGTCTCTCTATGACCAGCAGCAGCTCCTGGTGAGTCTGTCTGTCTCTCTATGACCAGCAGCAGCTCCTGGTGAGTCTGTCTGTCTCTCTATGACCAGCAGCAGCTCCTGGTGAGTCTGTCTGTCTCTCCATGACCAGTAGCAGGTCCTGGTGAGTCTGTCTGTCTCTCTATGACCAGCAGCAGCTCCTGGTGAGTCTGTCTGTCTCTCTATGACCAGCAGCAGCTCCTGGTGAGTCTGTCTGTCTCTCTATGACCAGCAGCAGGTCCTGGTGAGTCTGTCTGTCTCTCCATGACCAGCAGCAGCTCCTGGTGAGTCTGTCTGTCTCTCTATGACCAGCAGCAGGTCCTGGTGAGTCTGTCTGTCTCTCCATGACCAGCAGCAGCTCCTGGTGAGTCTGTCTGTCTCCCCATGACCAGCAGCAGCTCCTGGTGAGTCTGTCTGTCTCCCCATGACCAACAGCAGCTCCCGGTGAGTCGGTCTCTGTCCCCCCCCCCCCCCCCCCTGAAATAGTAGTCACACGTGAAGCCAACTGTCTGTGAATCCCAAAGGTCTGCTGTGATTGGTCGACAGGTGACCACAGGCGTGTCATGTGGTCTCGTCTCCCCAGGTGAGGTTCGTGTGCATACTGTCTCTGGGCGCGGTGAACGCCGTCTGCACCTGCCTGCTCATCCGGAAACCTGATAGGATGGCATTTCGGGTGGGCGGGGCCTTGGAGAGCACCCAGGAGCGGTACTTCCTGCTCAACCTGTGCTTCTCCATGGTGACCTTTGACCTGCAAGCTCAGGTAAGATCCTGACCAGATAACCGAGAATCTTTGCTAATGGTTACGGCCAAAATGACACCAGTATGGTCCTCTAATTATGTATGTGTATAATACAACATATCAAATAAATAATACTGACCTAAACTTAGATGCACTGTATAATATCTTATGAACGTATATCAGTATATTTCAATACGGCACGCCGATATGCGGGACTAAACACTGAACACAAACCAACTGACCCTTTTTTAAAAAGTTTTATACGATAGCCGTCAAACCTCACGGTTTTCTTATCTTAGCTTATTGATCCAGTATGACTAACTCTCAGGACCCAACATACACAACCTGATGTTCCCAGCATGGAGAGCGACATTCACATGAATAAATACCTTTATGAATATGAATAAATAACTACCAGTTATGAATATGAATAAATAACTACCAGTTATGAATATGAATAAATAACTACCAGTTATGAACCTCTTCCTCCAGCTGTCGCTGTGCATCCTGATGACATCATGGAACGCCATGAGCCTTAAGGACCGGATCCTGCTGGGCGTGGCGGTCTGCTGGTCCGGTCTCACCGCCGCCGTCGGCCTGGTCGCTGTGAGCCTTACTGTTACCTTAACCTCAATGTTACCATGGTTACCTTTACCTCAATGTTACCATGGTTACCTTTACCTCAATGTTACTATGGTTACCTTTACCTCAATGTTACCATGGTTACCTTTACCTCAATGTTACTATGGTTACCTTTACCTCAATGTTACTATGGTTACCTTTACCTCAATGTTACCATGGTTACCTTTACCTCAATGTTACTATGGTTACCTTTACCTCAATGTTACTATGGTTACCTTTACCTCAATGTAACCATGGTTACATTTACAAGTACAAGGAACTTGATACTGCCGTTATTGTTATATATATATAGATAGATAGATAGATAGATAGAGCTGTATATATCTATATATATATATATACTGTACAAATTATAATAATAATTAGGATAATTCACAACCAAATTCCAGAAATCACAACCAAAAAAGGGTTTAAATGTCAGTTAGTCAAGGGAAAAAAATAAAGGCATAAATCTAATAAAGCCATAAATTATTACCATTAATTAATAGCATCACCAATTCACATTCTGTTGCAGTTGTTGGGTTGCAACTCTTTTGGGGATATTTAGCGGTTTTGTGCGTCCCGTTCCCCAGATCCTGAAAGAAGTCCGGGTCTTGGTTTTGGCTTTCGTCCTCCTGAACGTTCCTGAAGTCGCCTTCTTCCTCTACCTCATGTTCACGGTGAGCCGGAGAGACGGAGATCAGGTCCACATCACGTGTTTAACGTCCATCACGTGTTTAACGTCCATCACGTGTTTAACGTCCATCACGTGTTTAACGTCCATCACCGTGTTTAACGTCCATCACCGTGTTTAACGTCCATCACGTGTTTAACGTCCATCACCGTGTTTAACGTCCATCACGTGTTTAACGTCCATCACTGTGTTTAACGTCCATCACCGTGTTTACCGTCCATCACCGTGTTTAACGTCCATCACCGTGTTTACTGTCCATCACGTGTTTAACGTCCATCACCGTGTTTAACGTCCATCACCGTGTTTAACGTCCATCACGTGTTTAACGTCCATCACCGTGTTTAACGTCCATCACCGTGTTTAACGTCCATCACGTGTTTACCGTCCATCACCGTGTTTACCGTCCATCACGTGTTTAACGTCCATCACCGTGTTTACCGTCCATCACGTGTTTAACGTCCATCACGTGTTTACCGTCCATCACGTGTTTAACGTCCATCACCGTGTTTACCGTCCATCACGTGTTTAACGTCCATCACCGTGTTTACCATCCATCACCGTGTTTAACGTCCATCACCGTGTTTAACGTCCATCACGTGTTTACCGTCCATCACCGTGTTTAACGTCCATCACCGTGTTTACTGTCCATCACCGTGTTTAACGTCCATCACGTGTTTAACGTCCATCACCGTGTTTACCGTCCATCACCGTGTTTAACGTCCATCACCGTGTTTAACGTCCATCACCGTGTTTAACGTCCATCACCGTGTTTAACGTCCATCACCGTGTTTACCGTCCATCACCGTGTTTAACGTCCATCACCGTGTTTAACGTCCATCACCGTGTTTAACGTCCATCACCGTGTTTAACGTCCATCACCGTGTTTAACGTCCATCACCGTGTTTAACGTCCATCACCGTGTTTACCGTCCATCACCGTGTTTAACGTCCATCACCGTGTTTAACGTCCATCACCGTGTTTAACGTCCATCACCGTGTTTAACGTCCATCACCGTGTTTAACGTCCATCACCGTGTTTACCGTCCATCACCGTGTTTAACGTCCATCACCGTGTTTAACGTCCATCACCGTGTTTACCGTCCATCACCGTGTTTACCGTCCATCACCGTGTTTACGTCCATCACCGTGTTTAACGTCCATCACCGTGTTTACCGTCCATCACCGTGTTTAACGTCCATCACCGTGTTTAACGTCCATCACCGTGTTTAACGTCCATCACCGTGTTTAACGTCCATCACCGTGTTTACCGTCCATCACCGTGTTTAACGTCCATCACCGTGTTTAACGTCCATCACGTGTTTAACGTCCATCACCGTGTTTAACGTCCATCCACCGTGTTTAACGTCCATCACCGTGTTTAACGATCCATCACCGTGTTTAATCGTCCCATCACCGTGTTTACAGTCCATCACCGTGTTTACCGTCATCACCTTTACCACACGTGTTTAACGTCCATCACCGTGTTTAACGTCCATCACCGTGTTTACTCGTCCATTCACCGTGTTTAACGTCCATCACCGTGTTTACCGTCCATGCACCGTGTTTAACGTCCATCACGTGTTTAACGTCCATCACCGTGTTTAACGTCCATCACCGTGTTTAAACGGTCCATCACGTGTTTAACGTCCATCACGTGTTTAACGTCCATCACCGTGTTTAACGTCCATCACCGTGTTTAACGTCCATCACCGTGTTTAACGTCCATCACCGTGTTTAACGTCCATCACCGTGTTTAACGTCCATCACCGTGTTTAACGTCCATCACCGTGTTTAACGTCCATCACCGTGTTTAACGTCCATCACCGTGTTTAACGTCCATCACGTGTTTAACGTCCATCACCGTGTTTAACGTCCATCACGTGTTTACTGTCCATCACGTGTTTAACGTCCATCACCGTGTTTAACGTCCATCACCGTGTTTAACGTCCATCACCGTGTTTAACGTCCATCACCGTGTTTACCGTCCATCACCGTGTTTAACGTCCATCACCGTGTTTAACGTCCATCACCGTGTTTACCGTCCATCACCGTGTTTACCGTCCATCACGTGTTTAACGTCCATCACCGTGTTTACCGTCCATCACCGTGTTTAACGTCCATCACCGTGTTTAACGTCCATCACGTGTTTAACGTCCATCACCGTGTTTAACGTCCATCACCGTGTTTACCGTCCATCACGTGTTTAACGTCCATCACCGTGTTTACCGTCCATCACCGTGTTTAACGTCCATCACCGTGTTTACCGTCCATCACCGTGTTTAACGTCCATCACCGTGTTTAACGTCCATCACCGTGTTTAACGTCCATCACCGTGTTTTACCGTCCATCACCGTGTTTACCGTCCATCACCGTGTTTAAACGTCCATCACGTGTTTAACGTCCATCACCGTGTTTACCGTCCATCACCGTGTTTACCGTCCATCACCGTGTTTAACGTCCATCACCGTGTTTAACGTCCATCACCGTGTTTAACGTCCATCACGTGTTTAACGTCCATCACCGTGTTTACCGTCCATCACCGTGTTTAACCGTCCATCACGTGTTTAACGTCCATCACGTGTTTAACGTCCATCACCGTGTTTAACGTCCATCACCGTGTTTAACGTCCATCACCGTGTTTAACGTCCATCACCGTGTTTAACGTCCATCACCGTGTTTAACGTCCATCACCGTGTTTAACGTCCATCACCGTGTTTAACGTCCATCACGTGTTTAACAGTCCATCACGTGTTTAACGTCCATCACCGTGTTTAACGTCCATCACCGTGTTTACCGTCCATCACCGTGTTTAACGTCCATCACGTGTTTAACGTCCATCACCGTGTTTAACGTCCATCACCGTGTTTAACGTCCATCACGTGTTTAACGTCCATCACCGTGTTTAACGTCCATCACCGTGTTTAACGTCCATCACGTGTTTAACGTCCATCACCGTGTTTAATGTCCATCACCGTGTTTAACGTCCATCACGTGTTTAACGTCCATCACCGTGTTTAATGTCCATCACCGTGTTTAACGTCCATCACGTGTTTAATGTCCATCACCGTGTTTAACGTCCATCACCGTGTTTAACGTCCATCACCGTGTTTAACGTCCATCACCGTGTTTACCGTCCATCACCGTGTTTACCGTCCATCACGTGTTTAACGTCCATCACCGTGTTTAACGTCCATCACCGTGTTTAACGTCCATCACGTGTTTAATGTCCATCACCGTGTTTAACGTCCATCACAGTGTTTAATGTCCATCACGTGTTTAACGTCCATCACGTGTTTAATGTCCATCACCGTGTTTACCGTCCATCACCGTGTTTAACGTCCATCACCGTGTTTACCGTCCATCACCGTGTTTAACGTCCATCACCGTGTTTAACGTCCATCACCGTGTTTAACGTCCATCACGTGTTTAACGTCCATCACCGTGTTTACCGTCCATCACCGTGTTTAACGTCCATCACCGTGTTTACCGTCCATCACCGTGTTTAACGTCCATCACCGTGTTTAACGTCCATCACCGTGTTTAACGTCCATCACGTGTTTAACGTCCATCACCGTGTTTAACGTCCATCACCGTGTTTACCGTCCATCACCGTGTTTAACGTCCATCACGTGTTTAACGTCCATCACCGTGTTTAACGTCCATCACCGTGTTTAACGTCCATCACGTGTTTAACGTCCATCACGTGTTTAACGTCCATCACGTGTTTAATGTCCATCACCGTGTTTAACGTCCATCACGTGTTTAACGTCCATCACGTGTTTACTGTCCATCACCGTGTTTAATGTCCATCACCGTGTTTACTGTCCATCACGTGTTTAACGTCCATCACGTGTTTAACGTCCATCACCGTGTTTAATGTCCATCACCGTGTTTAATGTCCATCACCGTGTTTACTGTCCATCACGTGTTTAACGTCCATCACGTGTTTAACGTCCATCACGTGTTTACCGTCCATCACCGTGTTTAACGTCCATCACCGTGTTTAACGTCCATCACGTGTTTAACATCCATCACGTGTTTACCGTCCATCACCGTGTTTAACGTCCATCACCGTGTTTAACGTCCATCACGTGTTTACTGTCCATCACGTGTTTAACGTCCATCACCGTGTTTACCGTCCATCACCGTGTTTAACGTCCATCACGTGTTTACCGTCCATCACCGTGTTTAACGTCCATCACCGTGTTTAACGTCCATCACCGTGTTTACCGTCCATCACCGTGTTTACTGTCCATCACCGTGTTTAACGTCCATCACCGTGTTTAACGTCCATCACGTGTTTAACGTCCATCACCGTGTTTACCGTCCATCACCGTGTTTAACGTCCATCACCGTGTTTAACGTCCATCACGTGTTTAACGTCCATCACCGTGTTTAACGTCCATCACCGTGTTTAACGTCCATCACGTGTTTAACGTCCATCACGTGTTTAACGTCCATCACCGTGTTTAACGTCCATCACCGTGTTTAATGTCCATCACCGTGTTTAACGTCCATCACCGTGTTTAATGTCCATCACCGTGTTTAACGTCCATCACGTGTTTAACGTCCATCACCGTGTTTAACGTCCATCACCGTGTTTAACGTCCATCACGTGTTTACCGTCCATCACCGTGTTTAACGTCCATCACCGTGTTTAACGTCCATCACCGTGTTTAACGTCCATCACCGTGTTTAACGTCCATCACGTGTTTAACGTCCATCACCGTGTTTAACGTCCATCACGTGTTTAACGTCCATCACGTGTTTAACGTCCATCACCGTGTTTAACGTCCATCACGTGTTTAACGTCCATCACCGTGTTTAACGTCCATCACCGTGTTTAACGTCCATCACCGTGTTTACCGTCCATCACCGTGTTTACCGTCCATCACGTGTTTAACGTCCATCACCGTGTTTAACGTCCATCACGTGTTTAACGTCCATCACCGTGTTTAACGTCCATCACGTGTTTAACGTCCATCACCGTGTTTAACGTCCATCACCGTGTTTAACGTCCATCACGTGTTTAACGTCCATCACGTGTTTAACGTCCATCACCGTGTTTAACGTCCATCACATCAACTTCTACCTTTTCACATACTAGTGGGGATTAAAGTATTTAGTCTTTCAACAAATCTCATATGCAACTCTGACGTAATCATGAAAACAAGTCGACACCACAGCTGCTACTCACCTGCACTGTGCAGAAACAGACGTCGTCATGGAGACGACACTTATATGTATGTTATATGTACGCTTATATGTATGCGATTGTTTTGTATCTCTCACTGAATTTCCTCATTGGCTTTTATTTTGTAATTTTTTTTCCATTCGGTTTAAGGCTCGACAAAATCCTCTTTCCTCTTCTTGCCGTTCCCATTTTGCCTCACAGTATAAAACAGCCGCTGTTAACGTCACAAACGTCCTTTATGATAACTTAACTTCTTAACTTACGTTTTATTGCGTCCGGTATCGCCACTGATATCCCGAATTCGATTCGATTCCGATTCACAAGATCCGATACGATCTTCAATTCGATTCAATATCGATTCGGTTATTATGGGGATATTTCAGTTACATTAATGTACTTTTAGTTTGACATGATCAACACAATACAGCAGTAAACACAATATGTGTGTGTGTGTGTGTGTGTGTGTGTGTGTGTGTGTGTGTGTGTGTGTGTGTGTGTGTGTGTGTGTGTGTGTGTGTGTGTGCAGATCATCAGCAGGTGGCTGGTGGACAGCCCCCCCACCCTGGCGGCGTCCAGCCTGTTGGGGGCGCTGGTCTCAGTGGGCATCAAGGCGGCGCTCCTCTGGGCGCTGCACCGCCTCTCCAAGCACTTCCACCCAGACCTGCGGGGGAGGGGTGAGCTGCTTCCCATTCATTCATCTGTTCATTATTTTAACTGTCATTATTTTTATAATTCCATATCTATATACATTTTTTATAAATATGACTATTGTATTTTTTCTCACGTCAGCTGATGATGATTTCAGTAAAAAAACTATTCTGCCCGCGTTTTCCTTTTGCTTCTCCAGGTTTTGGCTGAAGGCAGCATCAGGATTTTTTGTACCAACCTGTATTTTGTCCAATCTATACGCTCTTACTTCTTCTTCTACTACTTCTACTTCTACTACTTCTTCTTCTACTACTTCTACTACTTCTACTTCTACTACTTCTTCTTCTACTTCTACTACTTCTACTTCTTCTACTTCCTCCAACAAGCTGCTGTGGTCTACAAGCGTTTCAGTTGGGCTTGTGTGCCTTCTGTTATTACTACTTATTACTATTATCCACTTTACTAATTACTATTATCCACTTTACTACTTACTATTATCCACTTTACTAATTACTATTATCCACTTTACTTATTACTATTATCCACTTTACTACTTATTACTATTATCCACTTTACTACTTATTACTATTATCCACTTTACTACTTATTACTATTATCCACTTTACTACTTATTACTATTATCCACTTTACTACTTATTACTATTATCCACTTTACTATTTATTACTATTATCAACTTTACTACTTATTACTATTATCCACTTTACTACTTATTACTATTATCCACTTTACTACTTATTACTATTATCCACTTTACTACTTATTACTATTATCCACTTTACTACTTATTACTATTATCCAAATGTCCAACGTTTTTGTCCAAAGCAACAAAGTACTATAAGTACATAACTTTCTATAAGTACATAACTTACTATAAGTACTATAAGTACATAACTTACTATAAGTACTATAAGTACATAACTTTCTATAAGTACTATAAGTACATAACTTACTATAAGTACTATAAGTACATAACTTACTATAAGTACATTTGTCAATAGAAAGTAAAACAACAATATGTCACTGTTTCTAACCACCATTACTAGGTTAGTAGTAGTAGTAGTTACTAGGTTTAGCTCTGCTATGCTAAGATGCTATGCTATGCTAAGTACTAAGTCCACTGAGATTCGAACCCAGAACCTTTGGGCTGGGAGTGGACCAGCCTAACTACTCGTCATGGTTCACCTGTTCCCCATCTTCTCCATGCAGCGGTTGCCGCCGGCGACAGCTGATCACCGGGAGGCGGGACCTGGGAGGAGGGGAAGGATGGCCAACGCTGCGTTTCGATTGGTCCAAAGTGTCCAAATGTGCGAACTCCAGGATTGTTTAAATTGGGGAATGATCTCATTACATATTATGGGCTGTGGACACTTTGACATGATTACCTTAAAAAGTGTATTTTTAATGAGTAATATGTAATATTCCTGTTTGGTTTCATTCTGGGATAGTGTAGAAACACTGGAATGGCTTTGGCACATCTTTAGGTTTTGTGCTGTATGATTTGTTTAGTTTTTATTACATGTTTTAGATGTACTGTCCTAAAAATGAAACGCATACACAAAACGTTTCCATGTTAAAGATTTGTTGTTTATTAAAGTGCTCTGGGCGAGAAAAAAAATAGCTGAATTCATACAGAATTATTTACAAATGTACCATTACAAAAGTTCAAGCTGAGAGAAACAGAGTCTGAAAGTGAAAAGCACTTCAAGCGAAGACGGGACTACTTGGCCAACGACACACAGTGAGGAAACGTCTGCAGCCGCTGAGGACAGAGGAACTAAGATGACATCACAAGGTCGTTAGGAAGGGAACCAGTTTAGCGTTTCATTGTACAATTTCTGTTTCTTGTGAATAATCAGTCAGCGGTTCATCTCACTGATTTCAGTAGCGTCCTTTTGTCCAACTGTTGGGCTGCTGACTCAACCGGTAAACTTGTAAACGTCTCCCAGATCTCCAGAGGACATCGGATCCCCCCCCCCCCCCCCCCCCGTCTCCATGGTTACGCCTCAACATGGAGACCAACGCCGCTTTCTCCTCAGCAGTGACGCCTCGTAAACGTGTTCGCAGGTTGAGGAGACGAACAGAATGCATCACATGCTAACCAGACGACAGGAATGTTTTATAGTTAAAGTTATAGTTAATAGTTTAGTGAATAGTGACAGTGATGGACTGGAACACTTCCGGTCCATTGGCTGAATAAACTTTATATAAATCCCCTGAAAAGACAAACCCTACACATCAACATTAACACGTAACAGACACTGACAACCTTGCAGACCCCCCCCACATTACAGGTCCCGCCTCCTGACCCCCCCCCCTCCCCCACATTACAGGTCCCGCCTCCTGACCCCCCCCCCCCCACATTACAGGTCCCGCCTCCTGACAAACCCCCCCCCACATTACAGGTCCCGCCTCCTGACAAACCCCCCCCCACACTACAGGTCCCGCCTCCTGACAAACCCCCCCCACACTACAGGTCCCGCCTCCTGACAAACCCCCCTCACATTACAGGTCCCGCCTCCTGACCCCCCCCACACACATTACAGGTCCCGCCTCCTGACAAACCCCCCTCACATTACAGGTCCCGCCTCCTGACCCCCCCCCCCCCCCCCGCCCCACATTACAGGTCCCGCCTCCTGACCCCCCCACACACACTACAGGTCCCGCCTCCTGACAAACCCCCCCCACATTACAGGTCCCGCCTCCTGACCCCCCAGACGCCGTCTGAGCCGCCGCAGGTTCGTCTATATGGCTTACGATCGCGTCCACGGCAACGAAAACCCCGAGACGGACGAGTTTGACTCGGAAGTTTTTGGTCTGAATGGTTTTTGTTCCCCCACAAGATGAAAAACAACAAAAGGAGGTCAGAGAAGAGGAGGAGAGGAGGAGGAGGAGAGGAGAGGAGAGGAGGAGGAGGAGTCGGTAAATAACTGCCAGTAGTTTGTAGGAGAGATGGAGTAAACGTTCCTCTCCGCTTGCATGGCGTTACACTGTGGAGCAGCGTAGAAAAATACTCTGGAGACGAAGCGTTAAGAAAAATGAGGATCTTGTAAACCTTAGAAAATTACATTTGTTGTCGTACAATAAACCCGGAAAAGGCACTCAGTCTCTACGCTAGAAATGCTATTGCATTGGTTTTCTCCTTTACATTAAGATCCAAGTAAAAAAAAAGAAAAAAAAAGAAAAAGGTATTAATTCTTTGACGGTAAATGACGTTATTTTCTTGTTTAAGAGCAACAGTCTTGATTTACAGGCTGGGAAAGGTTTTGGTTTTGCAACGCGGTTCAGACTGCACCTCAGATTAAACACGGAGTTGGATTAGTTTGCACACGTATGTGGAAATAGTTGAGCCTCCCTGACAGTCAGTTCACATAAAGTGGAGAAAGTGTTGAGAACCTGATAAGAAATCCTACGAAGTTCTGCACAAACCGTCGGATTGACGCCCCGCGGGTCCAGCGCTGGACGCCCCGGGTCCGGAATGGGAAAACCTGGGTAGACCCGGGTAGACCCTGGGGTAGACCTGGGGTAGACCCTGGGTAGACCTGGGTAGGACCTGAGTAGACCCTGGGTAGACCCGGGTAGACCTGGGTAGACCTGGGGTAGACCCGGGTAGACCCGGGTAGCCGAGTACAGATAGTAGGCTGAAAGCACCCTGGAGGAGTTCCCTTTCCGAACCTTGATGTGTAATAATAATAATAATAAAGAATCATAATAATTATGATTATTAATAATATACAATTGTTAATCACATTAACTATTATGACTAATAATAATACATATTTATTATTACTAAGATAATATTGAATATTGTTATGAATAATCTATTCATAAACGTCGACCGCCGGAACCACTGACTGGATGACGCTATAGTGGGGGGGCGGGGCCAAGGGGGCAGCCAGCCAATCAGAATCATCAGAACTCCTCCTCCTCGGAGGCCAGCTGGTGCTGCTTCTTCCTCACGTTCCAGTGCAGACACTGGGCCAGGCTCTCGAACCAGTCCGAGACCGGGTCCCGGAAGCAGATGGAGGGGACCGGGAAGCAGGAAGTAGTGATGGTGATGCTGGAGGAGGAAGTGGACCGCACACGCACACACACGCACACGCACACGCACACACACACACACACACACACACACACACACACACACATAGTGGAAATGTCACAAACAAGATAACCGCACTCATGCATACAACTCCTGTGTGTGTGTGTGTGTGTGTGTGTGGTTGTGTGTGTGTGTGTGTGTGTGTGTGTGTGTGTGTGTGTCTCTGTGTGTGTGTGTGTGTGTGTGTGTGTGTGTGTGTGCCCTATGTTGCTGCAAGATGGACTTCCCCAACGAGGTCCGTTACCGTAACGACGAGGTGGATTACAAGAAGCAGGAAGTTGAATGGTGACAAAAGAGTGTAAACAAACAGACACCGGGGGGGGGGGGGGGGGGGGGGGGGGGGGGGGGGGGGGGGGGCGTCCTTGTTGCGAAACCGAAGCCAGTAAGTTGCAGGGCCGTTTCTTCCTGGACCATGGAGGGGTTTTCCAGGTCCTGCTGGGACCAGGGTTAGGGGGGTCGAGACTGTAACTGATTAAGAGCAGTAGGGCTGCAACTAAACATTATTTTTTTTGGTCAATTAATTAATCCAACGACAATTTTGTCGATTCATTGATTAATCAGTCGGTCTAGAAAAGGTAAAATAACATCAAATGTAATCACAAGTTTCCAGAGTCCACACAGTGACGTCTAACGTGTGCTTCTGCTTTATCTGACAAGCAGCCGGGAAAAACTAAAGTATTCATTTTATAATAATCGATCGACTAATCGACTAATCGACTAATCTTGCATCATGACCCTTTTGCCACTTCTCCACACAAAGTGACCCCTGAAGAGGAAGAGGACATCTTGTCCAAGGATGTCTCCGGTAGACCGGGGACATCGTCTTAAAACCGACTTTGAGAGAGAGAGAGAGAGAGAGAGAGAGAGAGACACAGAGACAGAGAGAGAGACACAGAGACAGAGAGAGAGAGAGAGAGAGAGAGAGACACATACAGAGAGACAGAGAGAGACACACAGAGACACAGAGAGAGAGAGAGAGAGAGAGAGACATACAGAGAGACAGAGACAGAGAGACACACAGAGAGAGACAGAGAGAGAGAGACACATACAGAGAGACAGAGAGAGACACACAGAGACACAGAGAGAGAGAGAGACAGAGACAGAGACACAGAGAGAGAGAGAGAGAATAAAGCTTTTGACTGATGTTCAACTGGATGCTTCGTGTGTGTTTTTTATTTCCTGTATGTACGCATAATATGCATATGTGTGTGTTTGTATGTAAATGCATATATTTCATTAATATTTCTTATGTTTTGAATTTCCTCCCCTGGGAAAGCACTTATCGTTTGAAAAGTGCTCTATAAATAAAACTATTTCATGATCATTATTCGAACCACAGTTGGGGGACATCCTCACACCCCGAACCACCCACACCCATCAACACCACCCATCCCCTTGGTTGCCACGGCGACGGGCTCGGCGACTGACCTGTCTCCGTGGCAGATCTCCTGTCTCTTCCTGCCGTCGAAGGAAACCCAGGCGGTGTTGCGGGCCTCGCTGGACAGCATGATCTGAGAGGAGGAGGAGGAGGAGGAGGAGGAGAGGGATGAGGGGTGGAGGAGGAGGAGGAGGAGGAGGAGGAGGAGGAGGAGGAGAGGGAGGAGGAGGAGGAGTGGAGGAGAGGAGGAGGAGAGGGTGGAGGAGGAGGAGGGGAGGAGGAGAGGGAGGAGAGGGAGGAGGAGGAGGAGGAGGGGGATGAGGGGTGGAGGAGGAGAGGGAGGAGGAGGGGTGGAGGAGGAGGAGAGGGAGGAGGAGGAGGAGAGGGAGGAGGAGGAGGAGGGGTGGAGGAGGAGGAGGAGGAGGAGGAGGAGGAGGAGGAGGAGAGGGAGGAGGAGGAGGAGGGGTGGAGGAGAGGAGGAGAAGGAGGAGGAGGAGGGGAGGAGGAGGAGGAGGAGGAGGAGGAAATGATATGCATTTAATGTGAAAGCAATAAACATTGTTTTTAAAAGTACAGTAAAGTACTGACTTATGCTCTGTGTATTTCACTGTGCCTGTTTAATTAAAATGTTTTAACCCAAAATAAAATAATAATTAAAAAAACAATTGTAATTTGTGAATGAATTAGTTCCCCCGCCCCTAGAGGGCGCTGGCGGCGGCGGCGGCGGCGGCGGTCACCTTGAGCTCCACGCCGGCCGGCACCACGATGGGCCGGAAGGAGAGCGAGTGCGGGCAGATGGGCGTGATCATGATGGCCGGCACGTTGGGGTGGATCATGGAGGCGCCCGCCGCCACCGCGTACGCCGTGCTGCCCGTCGGCGTGGAGACGATCACACCTGAGCACGCACGCGCACGCGCACACACACACACACACACACACACACACACAGATAGGCAGAAAGAAATATTGTTGGTTATCGACTCTAAGGAGAAGGAGAATGAAAGAAGCAATGCAAGAAAGAACAGAAACATAACTCACAAATCATATTTTGTATCCTCATTATCATCATTTCCACAGGCTAAAGAGCCATTATGTCATAATGTCATTATGTCATTATGTCATAATGTCATTATGTCATTATGTCATAATGTCATTGTCTCCGCTTTCCCAGAAACGCCAACTTCAAGCACAATAGAGGATATCAAAACAATATCGACTACATCCTCTCTTTACAAATGTTGCTTCTGGCTTTGTGAGCTACATTGGCATCCGATACGGCGATGATGATGATGATGATGATGGTGTCACTGGCTGTACATTCTCTGTCTCTCTCTCTCTCTCTCTCTCCCCCTCCCCCCTCCCCCCTCCATCTCACGGCAGACTGAGGGAAACAATGCCGCAGAGAACCGGTTTTTCGGCTGCCGACACGAGAGGAACCGGTTCCACAGCTCCAAAACTAAAGATCGCACTCGCATGGCTCCAAGCTACTGGCAGAGCAGGAACACTTAGTACATGACTACATCACCATCATCATCATCACCACCACCATCATCATCACCACCAGGTCCTCACCGTCCCCCTGCACCGTGGTGATGAGGTGTCCGTCCAGGAAGAGGTCCACGTTGGACAGGTAGGAGGACGGCCCGCGGTCCACCACCACCTCGTTCAGCACCTGAGGACACACCGCCGTCAGTCCAGCTGGACGCATACAGCGCCGGCAACAACAACAACGACAACACAACAACAACACAACGACAACGATAACACGACTATTACCCATCACCTGTAGGATTCAAACCAGACACACCTGAATCCCAGAGACTCATCTGAGAAGTCGATTTAATTCACTTTCATTCATCGCTGCCATTTTATCACTCCGGTGTTTGGAAACCACAGAGTAGTAAAGTTTCCCTCCATAGCAGCCGTCCCCTTTTATTTGCATTATGTGTTTATCTCAGCAGCGCTGCTCGACAACAACAACAACAACAACAACAACAACAACAACAGTCATCGCGCCGGTGCAGTCGTCATCACAGGCAAATTAATATCTACATACACATTTCACATTTATTGGTTTGAGGTTTATTATTTTTCCTCTCCTGAGAGTCGCAAAACATATTAGACTTATAAGACTAATGATATTTAATTATATGCAAATGATATTTAAGACCTAAACGCCTTTTGAGGCCTTAAATTGATATTTTTGAATGTATGACTTTTCAATCCTTGTATACTAATCCCCTGTCAAGGCCCTTGACCTCTGACCTCTGAGTTCCTCTGAGACAGCTGAGCTCTTCACAACACGCCGGTCCTGTTTTGGTAGACAGATATGTAATTACAGCGTTCAAGAACGTATAATTACATAATTACGTGTCGAAACGTACAGCATGTATGAAACGTACAGCATGCAGCCTTCACACGCCAGCCGTCAATGTTGTTGTTACATTATCCTGAGAACATGTTGAGTCTGTTCTCGTTAAACGCAGACGCCGGGTCTGTGGAGAAGCTCAGCAGTAAAGTCTCAGGAGGAAGTTGCGCTGGGAGGACAGGAAGTGAGGTAAAGCTCTGCATCAAAACCGCTTGGTCGTTTAAAACATAGTGGGGGGTTTTATATTAGTATTAGTTTACCAAATCAAAATTAATTTGTCATGGCTGCAGTATGCAGTGCTATGTTACTTTTCCCCCCCCCATCATTTATTCATTCATTCATTTATCAGACAAAGCAGACTAATGAGACTCCTCCCCCTGAAACCCGGTCCTGGTGCAGAAGTAAGTTCCCCTCCAGTTACAATTAGGCTTATGTTCGGCTAAGGAGCCATTTTTAAAATTCAAAATGACCATTTAAAGGATTACATCTCTCTCCCGTTTTCCACCAACACGGACCTAGTTCTGGTTCTGGTTCTAGTTCTGGTTCTGGTTCTGGTGCTGGGCCGGCGCTGCTTTGCAGTTGGTTCAACTTGCGAACTTTCTCAGCACCGCTCAGACTTTGTTTTTCCACAGGCTAGAGAGCCACGTCATTACGTCATAACGTCATTACGTCATTACGTCATTACATCACTGTATACGTCATTACATCACTGTATACGTCTTCTCCTCCACTATCCCAGAAACGCAGATGTTTCTCCTGACTTTGTGAGCCTCCATTGGCATCATTTGTGCTGCTGCTCTTGATGGTTATGCGATTATAATCCATGTATTCATATTCATATTATATGTGCTGTTCATAGGTTCACCTAACTGGGTGTCATAAGAAACTAAAAGCACACAGAGCATCCAGTTGAACATCAGTCAAACGTCTGTCTGTCTGTCTGTCTGTCTGTCTGTCTGTCTGTCTCCCTCTCTCACCCTCTCCCTCTCTCCCTCCCTCTCTCCCCCTCTCCCCCTCTCTCCCTCCCTCTCCCTCCCTCTCTCCCTCCCTCTCCCTCCCTCTCTCCCCCTCTCCCTCCCTCCCTCTTGGCCTCAGGTTTCGGGACAGAAGTCAGGTTATCTGGCTGCTAGTAGATAACCCAACACCGTGTCAATGGTTCTGGGCCGGCCCTACTGAGGCGCGGTTCTGTTTCCCAATCCTTTACAGAACAGTTATTTGTCCGGGAGCAAATAAAAAAGTCCCGCATGCGTTGTGTCACACCTCAGGACCGGTTGTTAACGTCCCCCAGACAAACCCACGTTACAAGACCCGAGATAAAAACTTGGCAGGAATTTGTGAAGCATATGAAGTAAGAATTTGTGTTCAGATAAGGGCGGGTCATAAATATACAGGTAAAACATATTTTTACTGCGTGTCACCGTATTCATATTTTATCAAGGAGTGTTTACTCTGATTATTCCCGTTCTCGGCCTCCAACATGCCGGGGGGGGTCAGATGTTAGCTGAGCAAAAGCTCTGTGGGGCCGGACCCAACCAAACTTCACCACACATTTGATTTCTTTATTTGAATCCGCCAATCAAATTTTTACAGAAAGGATTCAAATATTCTCAGAGAAAATACAGCTTCGACATTCAAGGGTACATAAAGCATCGCCTACGCCACACAGCAAGACTGCCTATCACAGCTGATCACACACACACACACACACAAAGTTAATATTGCCTTAACTATACACTACGCTCTGCCCTGTTGTGTGTCTGCTGGCAGCACTGTGTGTTAGGGTTGCAACGATTCATCGACGTTGTCGACAAAAATCGATAACAGAAATAGTCGACAATGAATTCCATTGTCGACTATTGTCGCCAGACATGTGAGGCATCTCACTTAATAGGGGTTATGCGCAACGTACTTCCGCATTCTGCGAAACAGGTCTCACATCCGGTTCAGGTCCGCTGTACCGCGCTCACATTATTTTATTTATTAATGCAGCCCTACTGTGAAGCCGCCCCTGAGGTCCAGATGTGCAGCCAAACTTAATGCTGAATACAAATTCAACGTAAAAATACACATTTTCCCATCAAAATCCTGTTGAAAGATACGCGCTCCAAATAAGTTGCGTCACTGACTTTAATTACAATAATATATACATATATAATACGGCCGCTGGTACCTGGTACTGCACCGCCTTGCGGACGCCGTCGCCCTCGCCGTTGGTCAGGATGACGCCGTTCTCCTCCACCTTCGCCTTCTTCTCCCGGCCGTCCTTCTGCACACGCACACGCAGCCGACTGCGCAGCACGATGGACACGTTCCCTACGCGCACACACACACACGCACACACACACACACACACACACACACACACACACACACACACACACACACACACACACATACCCTTTAATCACAGTCACTGGTAAAAACACTGTTTTATTACTATACTATTAAGTAATAATAATAATAATAATAATAATAATAACGACAATTAATTAGACATTAGATTAATTTACAGGCAGACGGGGGGAGTTGGGTCGGCCTTCAAAAACCCAAACCACTAGACTACCGGCAATACAAAAAAACATTGTATGGCTTTTATTTTCAACTTTACGATTACACACTTAACCCAAACTAATCTAACATTTATGTTCATATGTTTATGTCATTTTGCAGATGCTTTTATCAACAGCGAGTGACAAGTGAGGCGGAGAACAGAACCAGATCTCATCAGCGCTGTCAATGCTAACGCTGTGTTCAACACCGGTGCTGCAGGAAGAAGTAGTGGATGAGAGGACACACTAAGAAACGTTACACAGCGTACCTACATACGTTACGTATTAATATAATGACTTACATATTGCCCTCATGCGACCCGCTGTGTATGAGCTTTAACTCACCAAACATGCAGGGTAGGGATGGGAATCGAAACCCGGTTCTTGTCGAGAACCGGTTCCCAGTGATTCAATTCCTTGGAATTCGCCGGTACAGTGGACGCGGATGACGTCACCGCGCACGTTGCCTAGCGACGCCAGCGGTCAGCAGTAACCACGGCGCCCAAGCGGTACAAACGCTCGAACGTTTGGCGACACTTCACAAGAAAAGACGACAACAGGGCGACCGGCGATACTTGGCAGCAGCGTGGAGATTTCCTCACTTCCAACACGCAGAAACATTTACACACACGGCACGCGGTGACGACTTTTGAATGTGGCGTTTTGGATCCGCTCCGGACGAACGTTAAGACCTCACTGCTGTTGGGTTTGTAAGCTCATGACTAAACTAAACAGAGACGATGCTAATCGACCCGTTTGTTGTCCTTTTTTTCCAAATGAGAATCGATAAGAGAATCGATAAAGAACCGAATCGTTAAGCAGAATCGAAAATGGAACCGGAATCGTACAAATCTGATGGATTCCCATCCCCAATGCAGGGTTGAGTTCCCAGCGTAACGGTACACATTAGCATGATTAGCTTTGCCTAATGCAGGGTTGAGTTCCCAGCGTAACGGTACACATTAGCATGATTAGCTTTGCCTAATGCAGGGTTGAGTTCCCAGCGTAACGCTACACATTAGCATGATTAGCTTTGCTGTGTCACTCCCCACTGCTGCACCGGAGTCCATCCAATGTCCAAATCCCACCAATGTTTCTTCTGCTGATGTTTGATAGCAGACTGATAGGTGAGAAGAAGACACCCTACCTTCTGCGTTATGGTGTGTGTGATGTGTGTGTGTGTGTGTGTGTGTGTGTGTGTGTGTGTGTGTGTGTGTGTGTGTGTGTGTGTGTGTGTGTGTGTGTGTGTGTGTGTGTGTGTGTGTGTGTGTGTGCATACCCTCGATGATTTGGTTGAGCTGAGACTGGTATGTGTCGAAGTTGAAGGGGGTGAGGAAGCCCAGG
This sequence comes from Merluccius polli, assembly GCA_030340625.1. NCBI lineage: Eukaryota > Metazoa > Chordata > Actinopteri > Gadiformes > Merlucciidae > Merluccius > Merluccius polli. The sequence goes on along the minus strand of JAOPHQ010005599.1, from coordinate 2,360 downwards.
GAGCCGAGGTGGAAGGCCATGACTGGAGGAACGCTCTCCTGTAACAAGTCCACCACCACCACCACCACCACCACCACCACCCAAAACACAACCCAAAAACACGGTTAGAATAATATTATGGTCTTTATCAGAAGGTTTTGCATAAAGCGAACATTATCAGAACCTGACTGCATTGCAAGTGCATTGGGACAAAATGGCATTTGGGTTTCATTTTCCCCATTGGGTTCAAGTTAAGGTTAAGGTTAAGGTTAGTGTTAAGGTTAAGGTTAAGGTTAGTGTTAAGGTTAAGGTTAGTGTTAAGGTTAAGGTTAAGGTTAAGGTTACCTGGAACAGCGAGGACGCGTACAGCAGGGTCCCATCGCCACCCAGACAGATGATGAAGTCCACGTAGTTGGAGATATCGTCCAGATCTACAAATCAAATCAAGAAGATCTGGATCATTTTTTTTACAGAGGTTTTATGTCAGTAAGGATGAGGAGCAGGTAGGGGTTAGACAGTACAGAGACAGGTCATTAAGGAGCAGGTAGGGGTTAGACGGTACAGAGACAGGTCATTAAGGAGCAGGTAGGGGTTAGACGGTACAGAGACAGGTCATTAAGGAGCAGGTAGGGGTTAGACGGTACAGAGACAGGTCATTAAGGAGCAGGTAGGGGTTAGACGGTACAGAGACAGGTCATTAAGGAGCAGGTAGGGGTTAGACAGTACAGAGACAGGTCATTAAGGAGCAGGTAGGGGTTAGACGGTACAGAGACGGGTCATTAAGGAGCAGGTAGGGGTTAGACAGTACAGAGACAGGTCATTAAGGAGCAGGTAGGGGTTAGACAGTACAGAGACAGGTCATTAAGGAGCAGGTAGGGGTTAGACAGTACAGAGACAGGTCATTAAGGAGCAGGTAGGGGTTAGGGTGAAACACGTCAGGTTGCAAACATCCATATTATATATATTTTCATCCTAATGTACAGCAGTACATTACACTCAGTGGTCTAATGGCTCATTGTAACTTAATGTAGTTTATTTATTTCATATTTTGAACAGATGCCCTTCTGGATATCAGACTTTAAATTTTAGTCAGTAGTGAATTAAATGTCTTTGTGGACATTTCTCCAACAGCGATAAAGTAATGAAAACATCCTCAGTGAATGTGAGCGCTAGACAAATAGGGTTAGGGTTAGGTAACCCTTGGTTAGGGTTAGCGTTAGGGTTAGGTAACCCTTGTTTAGGGTTAGGGTTAGGGTTAGGTAACCCTTGGTTAGGGTTAGGTAACCCTTGTTTAGGGTTAGGGTTAGGGAACCCTTGGTTAGGGTTAGGGTTAGGTAACCCTTGGTTAGGGTTAGGGTTAGGGTTAGGTAACCCTTGGTTAGGGTTAGGGAACCCTTGGTTAGGGTTAGGGTTAGGTTGGTACCTTCACTGAAGGTGCAGAACTTGCTCATGATGGGCCGGAAGGCGTCATCTCCTGCGATGGTGGGGTCCTCTAGGACTTTCCTCTCCACATAAACAATCATGTCCTTTATCTGCAGAACCAGGAAACACCAATACAACCAATTACAACCAATTACAACCAATTACAACCAATTACATCCAAGTACAACCAAACCATTTTTAGTTTCTTGCGACCCCAACTTGCAATCTGCTTCCGAATATGTGGCAGTGACATCAATGTCCCAGTGAATGTACTCACCTTGTGCCACACCAAATAGTTTTCTTTTTTAGCTTTTGTGCAAAAATGCACCATAAAATACCTTAAGATAAAATACCTTAACATAAAATACCTTAACATAAAATACCTATAGGTTATAAGTCAGCAATCTCTGGCGCCCCAGGTATGGACCCGAACCTCAGGTTGGGAAACCCTGCGATACGTACGGTCCTACAGAGAGTCGACTTAGTAGTCACTGAGCAGACGCTTCGACCCAAAAGGACGACCACTGAACTTCACCTTAGATACGTGACAATAATAACAGACCATAATGAGCAGGTAGTGGTTGGGCTCAAGGGCGGCTACCGGTAGACTGCAGACATCAGGTTTCAAACCATTCGACCCCAACTAGACCTCCTTCCCCTACATCTCTGATCCAGATATCACAGCCCTGCATCCTGGGACCTCAAACCTCCACTTATTACACAGCTTTGTTAAACACTCGATTCTGATTGGTCCATTAGGGCATTAGACGGTCTGTTATTTGTCAATTGCAGACCGTTGCTATGGACGCTATTTCCAACCGTAGAATCTAACGTTTTTAAATCAATTAAATAATTTTTTGTCGTTATTTGTTATATTTTGTGCCAAATTACTGATTTCTTTAGTGAGTGGCCGTCTAATAAGCAGGATATTGTTCGGCGGTCATAATTGCCAAATAATC
>JAOPHQ010005598.1:22500-26963 GCA_030340625.1 Merluccius polli | reverse complement strand
TCTAGGTCACTACGTAGTCTGGCACTTCTCCCCCTAAAGTCCCAGTCCCGGTCCCAGTCCTCCTAGTCCTAGTCCTCCTCCTCCAGGACGTCTCTGGTGCAGCGCAGGTAGGAGCCGTAGACGGCGCGGTCGATCCAGCGCCGGAAGGTGGACACCGCCGTGTAAACGCCGGGGAACTGGCCGTCGCCGCAGCCGTTGCCCCAGGAGACCAGACCGTAGACGCGGCCCTCGCACACCAGCGGCCCGCCGGAGTCGCCCTGTGGGAGAGACGAGACAGGAGACACACCCTCTGTTTGTGTCGCCCGCCGCCGCCGCCACGGCCTGCGTGACGCGCGTGGGTCGACGCGAGGTGTAGGGGATCGCGTCACGGACTCAGATTGCCAGGACTATAAATTATATAAAAAGAAAAACTGGCAAAACAAAAAAAAAGACAAGAATAGAGTCGTTCTGACGAAATGTGGAGGCCTGTTTGTTTTACTTGACTGTTTTCTGTTTCAAATGTTTAATCTATCCGTATAATAAATATATTTCTATTTATCTAACTATATATTTAATAACTGTTTATGCTGCTATACTGTACATTCTTATACTGTTTATATTTTTATATACGTATATCCTATAGCATATTCAATGTATTTATATCCCCTGTTTATATGTACATATTATTATCGCACTTTACTACTCTGCACTTCTGGTTGGATGCCAAACTGCATTTCGTTGTCCAAGTACCTGTTACTTTGTTCACTGACAATAAAGTTGAATCTAATCTAATCTAATCTAATCTAATCATTTGGACATGTTTCTCCAGAGGTCAGCCGGCAGCGTTGACCTTTGACCTCTCATCTTGCAGCCGTGGACAGAAGAGAGCAGCAGCTCTGCATTATTATCCCACTAAGGACCATGAAGACATTTCATTGTTTCATTCGGGGATTTTCGAGGCAATCATGCCGAGAAGTAAATCAATACTACTACTAAAAAAAAGAAAAAAACTTTACAACTGTGCAGTATCATAGATATGGGAAAGCTTCATGCGCAAGCACACGCATGAAGAGCCGTGTCACCGTGTCACATGTCCAAATCAAACACGTGACACCGGACCGGGACGCCCTGCTCTGTGTGAAATCAATTTTCTGCACTTGACAGTTCTGCAGAGTTACATCCACTAGTCACTCGTGACATGATGTGAACCCATCCCTAGATGATAAACTAAAACTAATAAATAAATAATACAATAAATAAATAAAATAAATAAATAAACTAATAATAAAATACAACTGCATCCTCATATTGTCTTGACCCAAACAAAACCAAAGAAGGTCTCATGCTCCTAAACACAGATTCAGATCATCTCAGTATTTCCATTTATGTTTTAAAGGTGATTGGCAACTACAGCAGCACTATTTAAATAAAAAAATAAAACCACGGTCATTTTAATTGGACAGATACATGGAAAATGTGTAAGAAGCGAAGCGGCCACCATCCTGTGAGGGTGCGTCCGCTGCGTACCTTGCAGGCGTCCCTCCCGCCGCTCGGGAAGCCGGCGCACAGCATGCTGGCGGTGATGTTGCCGCTGAAAGACAGGCTGCCGTTGCACCGCGCCGCCGACACAATGGGCACTTTGACGGTCCTCAGGACGAAGGGCGCCTGGCCCCCCCCCAGACCGGTGTGGCCCCACCCCGACACCTGACACAGGCGGCCCTCCGTCACGCCGGTGCCGTGTCTGGGGAGCGGGGCCAGGCCCACGAAGCGGTTCAGGACCATGGGGACCCGCAGCTGCAGGGGGCGCAGACACGCAGCGGCGCACCGAGGATGAGCTTTTCTTGGAGGCAAAGATAATTCTTTTCTTTCAATAAAAATAAGTAGTAATAATAATAATAATAATAATGGGTCCTTGGGGTGAGCTGCTAAGTGAAGTGTCTCTAAATGATGATCCGTTGAATTAAAGGGAAAGAAAAACATATCGACATTTCACTGAGTGTTCGCTTTTCCTCGAAAACTGTTGTTGGGTTGAAGTAAAAGCTTTAGAAGACATTTAATCTGTCTGCCAGGATGTGCATTCACAATGTTGCATTTATTTTTTTAGATTTACAATAAGTGAACAATAGTAACCGATTCACATAATTTACAAACGGCGGCGGCGGCGGCGGCGGCGGCGGCGCACCTTGATGAGCATGATGTCTGCGTTGTTGGTGCTGCGGTTGTAGCGCGGGTGCGTGAGCAGCAGGCGGGGTTTGGAGAACTGCTCCGTGCCCTCGAAGGTCCGGATGGCGTGGTCCCCTGCCACCACCATCATGTGCTCGGCCCTGGGGAACCACCGGCACTTTGAAATGGGACTCCGACGCATTGAGTGATTTAGCTTTTGTGTGATGTGTTGTCCTTTTAAACTTTGTGCGCGTGAGCTTGTAAACTGATAATAATGGAAGAGTGTTGGATTATATATATATATATATATATATATATATATATATATCTGTTGGTCCCTGATATTAACCTGATATATGATAGCTGATACCTTGTTCACTTATGTAAGTTTCAGTTGTAAAATACACATTCATGTTGTTACCAACCCATTGAGACGTAATCAGTAATGACTGTTTAGTTGTTTTGTTTTGTCATATCACCATAAAAGAGTTGCAGATAGGATCACATGTCCTGGTAAAGAGACAGATCACATTCCCCCAGCAGTGTGGATGTGTCAGGGCCATACTGCCGCCCTGGCACGTCAACACTGTTTGTTGTTGGCTATAAAGTAAGATAAGATAAAATGAGGTAAGGTTTTCTTTATTAATCCCAGACCGGGGTGTGAGAGGTGTCACAGCAGAAAGTACAGACCCGTTACAATTGAAGAGTTCAACAAAAGAAAAAAATAACAACTAAAAAATCGACACCAACTCACAAAAAAATGCACATACAGATTATACTGTATATGTCGATAAACAATATGAGCAGTATTAAGATAAACACAATAAATACATGTCAACAGTATAGACAGCATTCCTCATCATCTCTCATTCAAACATCAAGACAACAGGAGTGGTTTTAACGGAAAACGCAAGTTAAGTACCCCAAAACACGAGCCGTTCATCCATTCATCCATTCATCCATTCATTCATGCAAAAACAAAATGAGCCGATCCGATTGACGCGGACGGTACCAAACCTTTCCCTCACCCGATGTTGCAGTGCGCTGCGGTCAGCACCCAGAACCGGTGGACCAGCGTCCCGCCGCAGAAGTGCTGTCCCCTGGTGCTCTGCAGGGACACCAGGTACCTGATGGAGTTGGGCGCTGGGGTGTAGCCACCCACGATCCGGCCCCGCGCCCCCCGCACCCGGCCTGGCCAGGGGGGAGAGACAGGAGGAGGAGGAGGAGGAGGAGGAGGAGGAGGAGGAGGAGGAGGAGAAAGAAGAGAAGAACAAGAAAAGAGCCAGAGCTCTGAGAAACAGTTGCAGGAGCAATTTTCTCAAAGGTCAGCTCTCCATGTACTTTAATTGAAGCTTGTTAAAGCTTCTGCTGCCCTCTGCATTATCTGCCCACTATCCAGGAGTCGGGTTTCACTCAGTGGGTTACGGCTGTGAGACCAGTCAGCTTAAGAGAACCATTCTGGACAAAAACCCACCAAATGCAAACTCTGGTTTCGTCATCTCCAACAGAGTTACCAGCGGTAACTCAGCTGGAGATGACAAAACCGTAGTTTGCATTTGGTGGTGAAGTTCCTCCGAGAGACGGGAAACCCAATACGACCTGACCTTCTACTGTCACCATCTCACACTGAGCTCTGAAACACTAGAGAGGCTGAGCCGCGTTATGAAACATGGCTATACGTACCATATCACCATATACAGTACACTGGCCCAAGGCTAGGAGACATAAAGGAACCGCGGCTCTCTCTTCACTGGCTGTATTCACACACATCATTGCTGTCTCATGAGTTGGTTCCTTTTTACTCCCAAGAAGATGGGATTTCGTCCGACTCGTTCTACCAAGAAAGAAACCCCCCCCCCCCACTGCACCCCCCCCCCCATCTGTAAGCCATATACTCACAGTCACTGGCCAGAAGACCCAGCAGGACCCAACACAGGAGAAACAGCAGCCGGTTCATTGAAGCCATGGAGAGAGACAGAGAGAGAGAGAGAGAGACAGATAGAGAGACAGAGAGAGAGAGACAGATGAGAGAGAGGTCCTGTCCTGCACCAGACCAACAGCTCAACTGGTCCTGACCACTGGTCCCACCAGCAGCACGCTCCCCTGTGAAGGAGGACCCATCCGGCCGCTCATCTCCCTCCATCCATCCATCCATCCTCAGGTCTCCACTGGGGGGGGAAAAAAAATGGGAAAAGTTTAGAATTTCACGGTTTGGTCGGACAACGCCGGGCTCTGTGGTCGTAAGGCCGAGGGGAAGGCAGAGAGACACAGAGAGACAGAGAGAGAGAGAGAGAGAGAGAGAGAGAGAGGGAGAGAGAGAG
>JAOPHQ010005598.1:0-20000 GCA_030340625.1 Merluccius polli | reverse complement strand
TGCGTGTTAGCGCATGCGTACGTGTCTGTGTGTGGTTGTGTTCATTTGTGTGTGTGTGTGTGTGTGTTTGTGGTTGATGATGTGTGCATGTTTTTGTTTATTATGTATAGTCGCACGCACGCCTGCGCGCACACGCGTGCTACGTGTTTCCGTGTAGACGTGTCACGTGTGCGTGTGTGTGTGTGTGTGTGTGTGTGCGCACGCGTGTGTGTGTGTGTGTGTGTGTCTATTTGTCTGAGTGAAACTAAAGTATAAGGGACCTAGCATCAGCAGCTAACTCTGTGACACTGAGCTGTGTGGGGTGAACAAAAGCAGGGCCGGGGGCGGGGGGGGGGGGCGGGGGGGGGCAATGACAGCCAGCATATAGTTACAGTATAAAACAGGCCTGGCGCTTCCCAGCGCCGCATCGACGTCTCGGCGGGGGAAGCGAGGTCAGGTGGACGCGGCTGGATGAGGGACGGGAACGCACAGAAATCTCGGGATTTTAACTGAGCTGTTAGCAGCCAAGGTGAGCGGGTTAACAGCCGGGCGCATGGATGGTCCACTGATGTTTAATGATATCATCGTTATTATTGTTATTTATGTATATTCTCTCTTTGCTCTTTGTCGATTTGACCGCCTTACTTTGAGGAGATACCATCTCGGTTGGTGGCGTTTGGTGGTGGGGTTGAGTTTTTCTCAGTGGAGTTCAGTTTAGCACCTACTTGTGCGGCACCAAACATGAATGCCTCTTTAATCAAGTGAGTTTTAATATAAAGGGATTGAGCTACAAATATAGATTTTCAGCTAGTTTTATAATACTGAGTTGTATGTTTCTGCCCTAATGTTTGTGGTGTGTGCCTACAATACTGACTGGTGTGTTATTTATCTCGCTACCGCCAGGCAAGATGAGTGGAGCTCAATCCTGCCTTGTGTTACTACTCTGTGTGATCTTTCTCAACAACACAGGTAAATTGTACCTGAATTGCACATTTGTTGTCTTTAAAGTGATCTTTGTTCAAATGTCTGGGAGTCTACATGAATCAAATCAAATCGAAAACAGAGGTGCAGAGATGACAGAGACTGACCGGTTTGTCTTCAGGGGTGAACGCACAAGATGATGATGCAGATGGAGATAGGATAGTGGGAGGCACGGAGGTGGTGAACTACAGCATCCCGTTTCAAGCCTCGCTCAAGTACAACGGCTTCCACTTCTGCGGGGCGACGCTCATCACCAGGCAGTGGCTGGTCAGTGCCGCCCACTGCTGGAGACCGTGAGTCCACTGCACTCCCAGGCCACGATACGGACAGGAGACTGGGCCTGTTGGGATAGGGAGGAGGCCTGTGGATCACACTGTATTTCTTGGTCAGAAGAGTCATGCAAACCTCTAAATGAAAAGTTGTTTATAATTAGTGGAAGTGTTCATTTAATTTCTAAATGAGAAATGAAATGATCTTGTCCTTTATATTTAGGCGTATACATACAAGACACATTATTTTGATTGGCAAAGCATTATTTCAAAAAAGATGCTGGAGATCCACTTGTTTACCCTCTCTGGACCAGCCTCCTAACCACTGAGGTCAACTTAGTTCTGTTTCTCTTCATCACTTGTAAAGCACCATGAGATTATTGAAAGGCTCTATACGAATCAAATGGTTTTTTTTTATTATTATTATTATTATTATTATTATTAGACTGTACCTTGTCTGTGTTACTGCCCTGTTGTTGTGCTCCTCTAGGAGTCACTTGTTCCGGGTGGTCCTGAGTGAACATCACCTGTCCAAACATGAACATGTGGAGCAGGAGTTTAATGTTTCCCAGGTCATCGTCTACTACAGGTTCAACTACAGGACCTTCAACAACGACATCATGCTGATCAAGGTAACCATGACGATAAACACGTTAACACCATACCACGCCTGGCTGCTAACGTTACACCTCACAATAGGCTAAAAATAATAAATAGCCTAACTAACAAACTAGGCTACGTAAGGAGCGAACATCCTTACTAACCAACTGCCTAACTAACTGAGTACCTAACTAAGTTTTAACTGACTAAGTAAGTACCTAACTAAGTTTTAACTGACTAAGTAAGTACCTAACTAAGTTTTAACTGACTAATTAAGTACCTAACTAAGTTTTAGCTGACTAAGTAAGTACCTAACTAAGTTTTAACTGACTAATTAAGTACCTAACTAAGTTTTAACTGACTAATTAAGTACCTAACTAAGTTTTAACTGACTAAGTAAGTACCTAACTAAGTTTTAACTGACTAACAAACTAGGCTACGTAAGGAGCGAACAAACTTACTGACTATGTAAGTAACTAAGTAACTGAATAAGTAAGTAACTAACTGACTAAGTAACTAAGTAATTGACTAAGTAATTAACTAAGTAACTAACTAACTAACTAACTGATTAAGTAAGTAACTAGGTAACTAACTAACTGACTAAGTAAGTTACTAAGTGACTAATTAACTAACTATGTAAGTAAGTAACTAACTGACTAAGTAAGTAACTAAGTGACTAATTAACTAACTAACTATGTAAGTAAGTAACTAACTGACTAACTAACTGACTAAGTAAGTAAGTAACTGACTAAGTAAGTAGCCTAATGAACTAACTAGCCGGCTAACTAACTCCTTTCTATCTATCTCCTTTCCCCCATCCCGCACGCAGCTGGACCGCCCTGCTGAGCTCAACTTCCGGGTGCAGACCGTCACCATGGCGACCCTGGCCACGCCCCCGCTGAGCCGCGGCACCAGGTGCTCGGTGAGCGGCTGGGGGCTGACCCAGGTGTACCACCACTTCCTGTCCCCCGTGCTGCGGGTCGTGGACGTGGACTACATAGACCGCTGCCAATTCTACTACTACTTCCGGATCACGCCGAACATGATCTGCGCAGGCTCGCGCCACGGCGGGAAAGACTCGTGCCAGGTGTGTGTGTGTGTGTGTGTGTGTGTGTGTGTGTGTGTGTTATTTTCATGACTATATGGTGAATATCAGGATGCAAACAGCAGATAAATTACTAACCATGAAACACAAAATACATAAAGTTAATAAATCTCTTCATTAACAAAAAACTAGGACCATTAAAGACGCACTGTGTAATTTTTTCCCCCATCTAGTGGTCAAATTGTATTTTGCATTCAAACGAATTTATGCTCTCTAGCGCCTCGCGTTTTCAAATGTTCATTGCAACCTGTTGGAACTACGGCAAGCGGTATTAGTCAAGATTCAAGAAGCTATGACAGCATGATAACAACATGTCTTCAAACACCACTTTGTCAAGTTTTGTTTCGGATGATGAGGTGTCAAAAAGTGGCAGACAATCAAAAAGTGATTGTCTGCCAGAATCTGATTTCTGGCCGCGGGAGCGGCTGCGCACAGCAGCCCGTTGAGCGGTAGCGCAAAAATGTCTGCTTTTCTCTGGATTAAACGGCAATAATATGCAGATACACACAGCTGTATTATAATGTAATTATAGCAAAGGCACGTGTCTTCGAAAGTTTAACGTTTGTTCTTCAATCAATTTTTGGCAGGTGAAAATGCCTATTTTGTGTTGTAATGGTCCTTTAAAATAATTCCAAGGTGTCCTGTGAGCTCCGGTGTTTATATTATGAAGCTTATGAATGAGATCAAGTCATATTTAGGCAGAAATCACCTTTGAGTAACTGTATTTGGCCTTCAATCAATTTCTGGCAGACAATCACTTTTTGGCACGACACCGGTACTGCGTACCGGTGCGTACCGGCCCACTTCCAGCACTGGGTACGTTATTTCAAACAAACTTCAAACTGCATTGAATCATTAGTGTGAGCATGTATGAGTCATTACTCTTCAAGATAGTGAATTATGTTCTCATGTTTATATCGTTTTTTGAGTGACAAGCGCGTCTCGCTAAGCTCCTTCTCTGTTCCACAGTCACGCTGGCTCTGAGTGAAAACGCGTTTAGCCTCACCTGTACCACGCAGTGCTTTTTGTCCCTCTCGGCAGTCCATAGACCAGAAGGACATGGAAGCCTCCATAGACCCGTCCTAATGTAAATTCTGATAAGTGATTCTTCGCTCAGGAGGATAAGTGAGATTGTTGACAGAGATAATTTTACACCAATAGGGACTTATTTATGAGTGAAGACGTTGATTTAATGTAATAAATTACTTTAAAAACTACACAGTGTACCTTTAAGGTGGTCCGCAGACTAATTTAAATTCAATAAAATTTATGTAATAAAGGAAAGGGGAGGTTAATAAAGGTTACTGCCCAGATGGACCGCTTCAGGTCGTAGTTCAACTGCAGTGCAAACGAACAGAAAAGGATAAAAAGTCAAAAACGACACGTAGAAACAACAGCAGGAGTGAAGGACACACACACACACACACACACACACACACACACACACACACACACAGTGACAGGTCAGCTGTCTAGATGTACTCCATAGAGAGACCATGAGTCCAGCCTGGTGGCCATGAAGTGGGAGGGAGGAGCCCAACCTGCTGCAGGTGTTATTTCACTATATTAATAATCTTAACATCGATCCTCTTCTTTGTTTGTGTGTTTCAGGGCGATTCCGGCGGTCCGCTGATCTGCAACGGTATATTCGAGGGCATCGTGTCCTGGGGCATCGGCTGCGCCAGCGCCTACTACCCCGGCGTCTACACCAAGGTCCGGAACTACGTGCCGTGGATCAACTGGATCGTGGAGAACGACGCCATCAACTCAAGGAGACGAATTAATCATTATTAAGAGGGACTCTCCTTGGGCGGAGTTTAAACGACTTTTACGTGACCCCCAAAATATGCCAGTATAAAAATAAAGCATTTGAATATTCTATTTTTTTTTAAATACAAATGAATGGGTATATAAATCATTTCTATACAACATACATTTTCAGGCCACAAGTAGCACTGCCATGAACATTAAAACACGGTTGGGAAAATAGTGCTTTCTTTTGCTTCACGTTTCAGAGAGTTTGACTGCAGTGCAGATCTCTCTTACAACTGTTCATAAAGGTCGACCAATCAGAGGTCACATGCTAATTAAGCAATTAAGCAACTTCACAAGAGAAGGAGGGAGCAGGGCCGGGTCTAGGCAGGGGCAAGAGGGGGCCTGGCCCCCTCAAATAAATGTTGTGCCCCCTCAAACTAAATAATAATATATTATATTTACATAATATATTATTAAAAAAAACTAAACAAAAACATCCTCCTAAGAGTATTATAAAAAAAAAAAAATAGATGTAATGCAGCAGGCCCTAGATGTAACACGGCAAGCCCTAGATGTAACGCAGCAGGCCCTAGATGTAACACGGCAAGCCCTAGATGTAACGCAGCAAGCCCTAGATGTAACGCAGCAGGCCCTAGATGTAACACGGCAGCCCCTAGATGTAACGCAGCAGGCCCTAGATGTAACACAGCAGGCCCTAGATGTAACACGGCAGGCCCTAGATGTAACGCAGCAGGCCCTAGATGTAACGCAGCAGGCCCTAGATGTAACACGGCAGGCCCTAGATGTAACGCAGCAGGCCCTAGATGTAACGCAGCAGGTCCTAGATGTAACGCAGCAGGCCCTAGATGTAACGCGGCAGGCCCTAGATGTAACACGGCAGGCCCTAGATGTAACGCAGCAGGTCCTAGATGTAACACGGCAGGCCCTAGATGTAACACGGCAGGCCCTAGATGTAACGCAGCAGGCCCTAGATGTAACACAGCAGGCCCTAGATGTAACACGGCAGGCCCTAGATGTAACGCAGCAGGCCCTAGATGTAACACGGCAGGCCCTAGATGTAACACGGCAGGCCCTAGATGTAACGCGGCAGGCCCTAGATGTAACGCAGCAGGCCCTAGATGTAACGCAGCAGGCCCTAGATGTAACGCGGCAGGCCCTAGATGTAACACGGCAGGCCCTAGATGTAACGCAGCAGGCCCTAGATGTAACACGGCAGGCCCTAGATGTAACGCGGCAGGCCCTAGATGTAACACGGCAGGCCCTAGATGTAACGCGGCAGGCCCTAGATGTAACGCGGCAGGCCCTAGATGTAACGCGCCAGGCCCTAGATGTAACACGGCAGGCCCTAGATGTAACGCGGCAGGTCCTAGATGTAACACGGCAGGCCCTAGATGTAACACGGCAGGCCCTAGATGTAACGCAGCAGGCCCTAGATGTAACGCAGCAGGTCCTAGATGTAACACGGCAGGCCCTAGATGTAACACGGCAGGCCCTAGATGTAACACGGCAGGCCCTAGATGTAACGCGGCAGGCCCTAGATGTAACGCGGCAGGCCCTAGATGTAACGCAGCAGGCCCTAGATGTAACACGGCAGGCCCTAGATGTAACACGGCAGGCCCTAGATGTAACGCAGCAGGCCCTAGATGTAACACGGCAGGCCCTAGATGTAACACGGCAGGCCCTAGATGTAACGCAGCAGGCCCTAGATGTAACACGGCAGGCCCTAGATGTAACGCAGCAGGCCCTAGATGTAACGCGGCAGGCCCTAGATGTAACACGGCAGGCCCTAGATGTAACGCAGCAGGCCCTAGATGTAACGCGGCAGGCCCTAGATGTAACGCGGCAGGCCCTAGATGTAACACGGCAGGCCCTAGATGTAACACGGCAGGCCCTAGATGTAACGCAGCAGGCCCTAGATGTAACACGGCAGGCCCTAGATGTAACGCGGCAGGCCCTAGATGTAACACGGCAGGCCCTAGATGTAACGCGGCAGGCCCTAGATGTAACGCGGCAGGCCCTAGATGTAACGCGGCAGGCCCTAGATGTAACACGGCAGGCCCTAGATGTAACGCAGCAGGTCCTAGATGTAACACGGCAGGCCCTAGATGTAACACGGCAGGCCCTAGATGTAACGCAGCAGGCCCTAGATGTAACGCAGCAGGTCCTAGATGTAACACGGCAGGCCCTAGATGTAACACGGCAGGCCCTAGATGTAACACGGCAGGCCCTAGATGTAACGCGGCAGGCCCTAGATGTAACACGGCAGGCCCTAGATGTAACGCAGCAGGTCCTAGATGTAACACGGCAGGCCCTAGATGTAACGCAGCAGGCCCTAGATGTAACACGGCAGGCCCTAGATGTAACGCAGCAGGCCCTAGATGTAACGCGGCAGGCCCTAGATGTAACGCAGCAGGTCCTAGATGTAACACGGCAGGCCCTAGATGTAACGCAGCAGGCCCTAGATGTAACGCAGCAGGCCCTAGATGTAACACGGCAGGCCCTAGATGTAACGCGGCAGGCCCTAGATGTAACGCAGCAGGTCCTAGATGTAACACGGCAGGCCCTAGATGTAACACGGCAGGCCCTAGATGTAACGCAGCAGGCCCTAGATGTAACACGGCAGGCCCTAGATGTAACACGGCAGGCCCTAGATGTAACACGGCAGGCCCTAGATGTAACGCGGCAGGCCCTAGATGTAACACGGCAGGCCCTAGATGTAACGCAGCAGGTTGCGTCTCCTTTGCATTTTGATCGAGGCGTCACATGTGTCTCTCTCTCTCCTCCTCACTTCTCTCCATTCACAGTAAAGTTGTAAACCTTTAGTTTCCGCCTCACTCTCCTCTATAAATACATAAACAAGCGACACCAATCTAACTGTATGAGCGTCTGGCTACAGCCGATAATAAGTGACCATTTGGCTACAGCCCATAATAAGTGACCGTTTGGTCAACATGCGAGGGACGGCCCATAGGGGCTGGCTTCCCCATTTCCCACCTCCTGTCCTCCCCTGTGGAGACGGGGCCAGAGCAGACCAGACCAACCTCCAGACGCGCTCACAGCCGGCCAGCAGCAGCAGCAGCAGAAGCAGCAGCATGTCAGCCCAGAAACCAGGGGAGGCGGTGTCCATGAAGACCACCCAAGACCAGCTGGACCAGTTGATCCTCCGGTCCCTGGAGGCCAAGACTCACGCCTACTGTCCCTATAGCAAGTTCAGGGTCGGGGCGGCGCTCCTGACTCACGATGACAAGGTGTTCACAGGTAGGCCACTTGCCTTTATCTTTATCTTCGTCTTCGTCTTCGTCATTCGGACGACACTTTTTATCCCAAGTCAGGGACTTGAACATACGATCCCACAGGGGAGCAGCGGTCCAAAACCTTGTACGTCCCGGCAACAAAACAAGACAACAAGCGGTAGGAAACAGACAGAAATGTTGAGGAAAGGCTGCTTTGATTGTGATTGTGTGACGAAATGAGGACAAGAGATACTGCTGCATTGAACAAATCAAAGAAATAATGGAATATATTTGAGATGATTGACGACACCACAGACATTTATTTAGTGAGTAATATCCTGCATATGTTACTATCCGTTATGATTCATGACGTTGCACAAAGCCTGTTGTTGCTCAATATGGAAAAAAACAGAGAGTCTGGCCTCTCTGCCCTTGGACTACAGCGACCCAAGAGCTAGTAAACAAGGCAGAGGGAGACGCTGTTTCGTCCGGCGGCCCCAAGTACACATTCATTCATTCATTCATTCATTCATTCATTCATATTGACCTGTGGTACTCTCTGATCTGAGGGATGAATAAACACAGTATGAGTGGAGAGCACTATATTATACACACACATCCAGTGAATGAGTATTCAGCGGTCTGACCTCCTGACCCCCAGGGGGTCCATCCAGGGATGGGCTTGTGAAGGTCACAGTGCTTGTGTGGTGACTTGTCCCTGACAGGATGCAATGTGGAGAACGCCTGCTACAACCTGGGCGTGTGTGCGGAGAGAAACGCCATCGCAAAGGCGGTTTCTGAGGGATACAGATGCTTCAAGGCCATTGCCATCGCAAGGTAGGGGGCGCCACCTGAAACGATGAGTCCGTCTGTCGATCAGACCGATTGACAGGAAAGCAATTGATTAGGCCTATAGGCCCGAGAATTAGAAGAAGAGTAAAGCCTCTCTACGTACTCCTCAGCCCATTAGGACCAAGCCTTACCGCCGGGTCCACCGAAGGGAAGGATCCTCCCATAGACCTGAGGAGCTCTGGAGGTTTCCAGCTGCGGACCAAACCAATAGACAACTTCATTTCATTTCATTTCAAACCTTTATTTACACTCGTAAGGCATTGAGGTTTCCCTCATTTTCAATGACGACGAGTTTACATCCAAAGGACAAGCATAAAAAAAACAAAAAAAACAACAACAACGATTAAGTAGATAAAATAAGTAGATAAACTAAAAACAGTTGCAATTTGACGAGCAGAGATTCGATAGTATGCATTTAAAAACAGTAGCAGTAGATGGGAGTACCTCTATTTTTAGAGTTGCAAAGTTTTGCCAAAATCAGAACGCGCATCAGGAACCCTGAGAGTGAGCCAATTGGCCAGCTAACCTTACCATGGAGAGCACAGTGGTGTGTATTATAGCCGTCACCAGTGAATGAATCTAATAGTCTAATGATAAACAGAGTCTAATTGTTTCAATGTAGATGCAGTTGCATGCCTATGAATTACATCACCATAGTCTAAAACTGATAAAAATACAGCCTCTACTACTCTCTTCCTACTAATCATGGGAAAGCTGGACCTGTTTCTGTATAGAAAGCCCACCTTCTGTCGAAGCTTGGAAGCGAGGCAGTCAATATGAAACTTAAAAGAGAGCTTCTCATCAAGCCACAATCCAAGATATTTATATACAGCGACTCGCTCTATAAGAGAGCCGTCAACAGTTAAAATATGAAGTTTCGTAAAATCAACATTTCTAGCTCTTGAAAATAACATAAGTTTGCTGTTTTGTGAGTTGAGCACTAATTTGAGATCAGAGAGAGTGTCCTGTAGTAAGTTAAAAGAAAGCTGCAAGTTGTCAGTTGCTGCCAGTGGGGTATCTGCACTAGTACAGTAGATAACAGTGTCATCTGCGTATAAATGAGCACAGCAGCCAGTTAAAGAAGATACTAGCTCATTAATATACAGAGTAAAAAGTACGGGACCCAATACCGAGCCTTGAGGGACACCTTTCGTAATGGATAGGAATTCCGAATTGCCACGTGGTGATTTCACGCATTGACGCCTGGCAGATAGGTAGCCATGAAACCACGCACACGCATCCGTATCCAAGCCAATATCAGATCGTCTTTTCAAGAACAGACCTCCAGGTGCACAGGGTCCCAGGGGAGAGCCATCAGACAGACCGGCCCTAACCCTGACCCTGACCAGGGTGATGCTCAGAGGTGGGGCGCCGAGGTCTGCGGGGTCTGGTCTAGGTCTAGGCATCTGGTCTTGGCGTCTGGTCCATGCGGTAGTTAGGCGCTGGGTGACTCTCCCCTCCGACCTGTTTAACAAGCGTTACTGGACAACAGGTCTCACATGAAGCCGCCTCACCCAGAGGTGGTTTAGTTGACAGGATCTGACAAAACATGCAAGCTCACGTTAAGGTCGCCCATATGATATCTGCTGATGCCGTTATCCATGACCTTCCAGCCGATAGCTGACCAAATTATATATGGACAAAAGTTAATTAGTCGGCTAGAAGGCTTTACCCCTACTTCCTAACCTGTATTTAACCGGTAGGTTAAGGTATAGGGCATAGAAAGTGTATTTAACCAACCGGTTCTCATTCCTCTTCTTGCAGTGACTTGAAAGACCAATTCATCTCTCCATGCGGGGGCTGCAGACAGGTCATGCGCGAGGTACCATCTCTCTCGTCTCTCCATGTCCAACGACCGACGCCAGTACACTACACACTAAAACTTGACGAATCCTCACCGTCATCATTTCTCCATTATGTTCCCCTTCAGTTCGGCTCAAGCTGGGAAGTGTACCTATCCAAACCGGACGGCTCCTACGTGAAGAAGGACGTGAGGGAGCTGCTGCCCATGTCCTTCGGACCGGAGGACCTGTCCATGATGAAGGTCCTGCCCTGATGGGGACTGAGGACCTGTCCATGATGAAGGTCCTGCCCTGATGGGACTGAGGACCTGTCCATGATGAAGGTCCTGCCCTGATGGGGACTGAGGACCTGTCCATGATGAAGGTCCTGCCCTGATGGGACTGAGGACCTGTCCATGATGAAGGTCCTGCCCTGATGGGACTGAAGCTGTGGCCCAGGGGGGGGGGAAGGGATTTCAAAAGGGCTTTGACGCATAACTTTATTTGAGTTGGCTGTGTTGTATAATACATAAGAGTTTAAGTTATTTTAATAATAATAATAATAATAATAATAATAATAAGTATTGCTTTGGTTATGTATCACTGTGTTGGCTTATTACAAAAGGACTTAACAGCTCTTGTTTTAAAAAAAAAAGTTTATTAATTTTATGTGGGCAAACTATATAAATAAAGCATATTTAAGCCTTTATCTTGATCATTTCATAAATAAACTGTAAATAAGCTTTTTTAAATGTTACTTTAGCAATGAGACAAACATCTAAATCACATTGAGTGGACACATGAAGAGACGATCTGAAATAAAAATGTACCGCAACTGTCCTGTGGTGAGTAACAGTGTTCAATAAATACAAAACAAGAGGACAAGAATCTCGCAAATACAAATGAAGTGCCAGTATCAGTAACCAGTGTATTTTGTGCTAAACCTGATACATGATGAATTATTATTACTTATTTATTATTATTGTTACATAAGACACTGGTGCACAGTAGTTTCTGGCAAAATAATCTCTCTTAATGTACTTGAGTTTGAAGAAGAAAGACGATATGAACGCAATTAATAACGAAACAACCGAATGACAACAGTGAAGGTGTGAAGGACCGGTTCTGAGGTTCCTGGTGATCATGCAGGATCCAGTTCATTTCCTTCAAAAAGAAAGTTGTGCAACTTGTCTACAGAAAATATCAGTCTGACCGTCCGAGGCTACCTGGTATAGGAGAGTGCCTTCATTTACTTCGATGCAAGAAGACAGCCGTCAGGCAAACTAAGCAGATGTTGGTTGAACAGCTGGAGGTAAATTGACCCAAAAAAACCCAACATAAAATAAAACGTACGCTTACATGATCTCAGTGCAGCGGGTTGAACTTCTCAAGCTCTAAGTGTTAGTGATGCGACTCCTATTAAGTCAGTGACTGGATTACTCTCATCATCGGATACTGGCATGCCTGGCCTTAAAAAAGCTCTGTTGGGTTTTACTATAACGCATGAGATAATGAGTTAAAGGGGTTGAAAACTTACGCAGCGCATCATCATCCATCTCTATTTCACTTTATACCTTTTCATTCTCTTTTAAATAAACCATTTGTGGATTCGCCTTTTTTTTCTTTTTTTTTTTAATGAGCACTCAGCTCTCTGCGGAGCCGCTGGTCTGGTCTAGCGAGGGCCAGGCGTGGACCCGCATGCGGGCCAGGGTGCCCTCCATCAGCCGCTCCATCCAGAGTCCCAGGCGGTCCAGCTTGTGGTGCACCTCCAGACTGGTGGCCCTCCTGGAGCCGGCCCCATCCTCCCTGGAGTGGGACCGGGAGCGAGTCTGGGACCGGGACCTGGGGCGGGACTTTCTCCTGGAGGAGGAGGACGAGGAGGAGGAGGAGGTGGAGGAGGAGGTGGAGGAGGAGGAGAAGGAGGAGGAGGACGCCGCCTCGCTGACGTCGTCCCCGGTGAACACCGGCCTGAAGAGACAGAAGTACTTTTTGTAGCCGTTGAGGGCCATGACGTAGCCGGTGTAGTCCGAGGACTCGTCGTCGTCCGAGTGGCCCTGCGCCGAGTCCAGCGTCAGGGACAGCAGCGCCGGCATCCACTGGCGGTGCTTATCGGCGTTGAGGAAGGAGAAGTGGAGCGTTTGGGTCCTACAGGGAGAAGGGAAGGGAGGAAAATCAATTCACCAAAATGTGTACCAAACTAGTTTGGTGAAACGTGCCACAAGCACATGAACCCTGGGAAATAAAATACTCCAGTCACTTTATAGTACATTATTATAATACTTTGACCTGAACACGTCACACACCTCATAGTTTTTATGTCATTTCCTTTACTGCCCTGTTGTTTTTTTATGCTCCAATTCTTACAACGTAGATGACCCTCGCCTTGTCATAAGAGTGTCACTGTATACAATGACCGCGTTATACCGCACATTTGATGATGAAACACTTTGAAAACCCTCGAGTCATAATCCCACCCAACATCATAACATCCGGACTTACCCAGAGAAGGAAAACACTTCCTTGGCAAACTTCCTGAGCAAGGCGTTCTTGGACGCCTCGGAGAGCACCAGCACAATGTTGATGTGTCCCGGCCGCAGCTTCACCAGGTTGCTGGTGTAGGTCATGTCCGTCAGCTCCGTCACCTCCACAAAGTCCTTCTTAGGAGGACGACTTGACGGGGGGGGAAATAAGAGGAACATGTTAAACACAATGTGGTGGAGGTTAACACGCGTGAGAAACGACTCATGTTTTATCTACCTCTCCAAAATAAGACTGTGTTGCTGAAAGATTTGGCATTCAGAGCACATCTTATTTCCATAATGCATACATTTCAAAGTAAATACAATTTTAAAAAAAGGGTTAAAGGGTTGTGTGTGTGTGTGTGTGTGTGTGTGTGTTAGCCTATTGCAGGCTTCATATGAGGGGAAGTGGAGACATGTCACAACGATGATATTGGACATAGAAAACGGTTAAGTTGATTAGATTGTGTAATATAATATGACAAATAAGCCAATGTGGTGAAGAATTCTAGACGCATTTTAATTTCATGTGATGAACTCTTATGACCTCAGTGCAGGAAGACGCCACCAGGTGGGATTACCTGGAGGTGGTGGGCCGACTGGACTCCTCCTCCTCTGCTGTAGGAGCCTCCCTGGGTTTGGCTTTCTGGGGCTTGTCTTCTCCGGACTCACTGGGAGTGGAACCGATAAACCATCACAAAGCAGAGTTCATCACAGTCAATAGGATTCTCATTCATTTCCATTATTGGCCGAGATTTCGGTTGTTTGGCTCAGCGCTACGGTAATGAAGACCAGCGTTTTAAAAAGGCAACAGACAACACTGACTGCCAACTTCCAGGACGATACCAGTCTGGGTAATCAAACCATCGCAACCGGATCTCCTGGCTCAGCTAAAACGAAAGCTATGCGTGTCGCTATGGTTCTTCCTGACCACCAGAGGCAGTGCATCATTATGGATGATAATGTCTGCAGGACATCATATGGATGATAATCTGTCTGCAGGGGTCTTTTCCGTTGCACTCCTTTCAGGAAACGGGTCCCCAGACTATGTGACCTCAGGATCTGGTTTCCAATGGTTGCATGATGGGCTAAATGCTCTCAGGCAGAATCGGCACAAAGAAGTGATTTTGACAAATGATATTGGTAATGGATGTTTTAGTGAAGCCAGGAGAAACCACGGTTACCATGGTTTCATCACCCAGACCGGTATTGTCCTTTAAATCTGTAACAATGACAAAAAAACACGACATCGATGAGACCAACACCAACTATGCTCCTTACCTGAAAGCTTGGATGATGACGGTGCCGAAGAGGATGAAGAGGGCTGAGAAGATGAGGGACAGGATGGGCATCATCTCTCGCCTGGGAAACACACACAGAGACACATCTCAAGAGACGCACAGAGGCCACACGCCTACTTCTGGGACATGAGGCACGTCCAACTGAAACAGGATATCAGCGGTGGCTGCGAAGTCTGCATGAGAAGTCCCAGACAAAGTGCGGTCTCACCAGTTGGAGTAGAGAATGTCGTCATAGATTTGCAGGAAGTAGTCGTAAGCAGCGTTCAGCCACTGGATGAGGAACATCTGGCAGAAGAAAACAAACGGAGG
The DNA here is from genome assembly GCA_030340625.1 of Merluccius polli. Taxonomy (NCBI): domain Eukaryota; kingdom Metazoa; phylum Chordata; class Actinopteri; order Gadiformes; family Merlucciidae; genus Merluccius; species Merluccius polli. Next base: position 5,295 of record JAOPHQ010005598.1, on the reverse strand, counting down.
ACAAACATGTTGAAAATATGACCGCGATCTCTCTGTCCTTGTATATGTTGTTTGTGTGCATGCATGCGGTTTATGCATGCGGTCGTCTCGGTCTCACAGGCGATGCTAGCTAGCCGATATGCTGGCTAGGCTGAATGTGTGTGTGTGTGTGTGTGTGTGTGTGTGTGTGTCTTCTCTTACGGGAGCCATCTCGTTGTTGAGCTCTGGCAGGGTAGTGTCTGATGTCAGGTACGCCGGGTCTCTCTGCAGGAGCTCCAGCTGCTCATAGAGGCGGTGCTTATCCTCCTCACTCCCGTTCCAGCCGCCAATCACGGAGCGGTACATGACCTTGCCTGCCGGGCTCCGCCTCTCCAGAATCACCACCTGAAGGTCGAAACCGTTACGATGCGAAGCGCCAGGTTTTTTCAAACTGGATTGAACTGGACAGTGGCCGTGTTTCAAAACTTCCAATATCACATGACTTTCAAACAGATTCAGTTTCATGCTTAAACCGGAGGTTCCCGGTATGCTTGTCTATAATTATCCCTTTTTTTGTGTTGCCTCTCATTTGTTGTCTCTCTGTAACCCTGATGACGCATTGCTTTATGCTGATTTATGCTTTTAATGCCTTCCTGGCCGGGCCGCTGTTGAAAAAGAGATTTTAATCTCAGCGAGTCTCACCTGGTGTGTGTGTGTGTGTGTGTGTGTGCGTGCGTGCGTGCTGTGCGTGTGTGTATGTGTATGTGTGTGTGTGTGTGCTGTGCGTATGTGTATGTGTGTGTGTGTGTGTGTACCTGGGGTGAGAGCGCCGCCTGGTTCCGCAGCAGCGCCTGGCAGAGCGGCTGCTGCTGGTGCTGGTAGACGTAGGCGAAGCGCAGAACCTCTTTGGAGTTGGTGGCGGCGAAGTCCAGGAAGGCCTCGTTGCCGGGGACGAAGGCCTGGTCCTCGCCTGTGATCAGTAGCACGCAGTACCTAGCGGACACAGAGACCGTTTAGCCATCAGGAAACCATCGCAGTAGCCTGGCAGCACCGGACCAATTCGAAACCGCGTATTAGTCTGGAACCTCTCAGTTCATTTTCAATTTCCAAGAGAATCAATCAGAGAAACAAGAAGAGTCTGTCTGCAGACCGCAGACAGGTAGGCGTGTCTTTGAGTGGGGCAGAGGGGCGTGTCATGGACATGGACATTAAAAATTGTACAAGATAAGATCAAATGTACTTTATTAAACCCAGACACGAAGGGATTAGGGATTTATATACAATTCCCATTCATACATACATACATACATACATATGACATACGTCATATTACTGCTATTTATTTGTGTCTTATGGTGCAGCCCCTTGGAACCACACACACACACACACACACACACACACACACACACACCCCTAGAGGACACATATATAGCACTGGTTGGTGCATGCCAAGAGACAGAGAAATGAAACATGCAGTGTGTAGGATTTAGTGGCATCTAGCTGTGAGGTTGCAGATTGCAACCAACTGAATAATACACGCCCCCCCCCCCCCCTTCACCTCCCCTCACCCCTACGGTGGCCTACACACTGCACTTTTAAGTTAACCTTCGCCCACTGGCGGTTTACTTACTTCCTGCGCCGGTGGAACTGCTTGACGGGACACAGCTCATCAAACAGCTGCTGGTTCACCAGCCGAGGAACCCGCAGGAACTTGTTGTTGGAGACGAACTCGTCCATGATCTGTCGCTTCATCCCTTTGGCCTGGAAGGAAAAAGAAGATATGCTGCATTCACCTGCTCCTCCGACGGTTGGAGATCACTGCACCGGACTAGATCATGCCACCTCCCCAACAACAGCCTCACGTTCCCACGCCGGCCTCAGCTTGGCCTCTGACCTGGATGATGTCGGCGGGCTTCTCCGTGTTCTCCTTGAACAGCAGCATGGTGGGGGCGTAGGTGTTGATGTTGAACTGGCGCAGCAGGGGGGCTGTTGTAGGACTCGCCCTGGTCCACGTACCCGAAGCGCACGTAGTCCCGGAAGGCGAAGGCCTGTCAGCTGCAGATGGCGGTTCAGGAGGGCGGTGGGGGGCGGGGAAGAGCAAGAAGAAAAGAGCGGGAAAGGAAAAGCAGAAAAGGAAATCAGGTGTCAAAACTTCGATTAGGAGGTGTTTTAAACGTATGACACGGCTTTGCTGAATACTCGATTCTGATTGGTCGATTACAGCATTATATGGTCTGTTATTTCTGAATAACAGGCGGCTGCTATGGACGCAGTTCTCCAAGCGGAAGCAATAAAATGATTTTTAAATCAATAAAATCATTTTTTTGTTGTTTTATTTTGTGTCAAATTATTTATTTCTGAAAGTAGCCGTGTAATAAGTGGGATAATGTCAAGCAAGCCAGTCATTATTGCGAAATAAACCCTGATAGGGGTGCGTTGTTTGTTTTTGTGTGTGTGTGTGTGTGTGTGTGTGTGTGTGTGTGTGTGTGTGTGTGTGTGTGTGTGTGTGTGTGTGTGTGTGTGTGTGTGTGTGTGTGTGTGTGTGTGTGTGTGTGTGTGTGTGTGTGTGTGTGTGTGTGTGTCCGTCCCACCTTGTACATCAGGGGGAAAACCGGTGCTTGATCAAACAGGAGGACGCTGGGTTTGTTCTCCGAACGCCAGCCGTTCAGGAACGACTGGTAGTTCTTATCCGTGACCTGGAGGAACATCATGTACTCATTACTCATCACTTAGGAAAGTACACACACACTTAACAGGCTGGGCCATCACAAAGCATCACGGCATTACTAAACAAAACCACAACACCATTACCACCAACATAATAACTATGCTTCCAAAGTGGAGGCGGTCATTTTAAAACCCAGTTCTTTCTGTCTTTCTGCTATACAATACAATTCAAATACAAATCACATTGCGCCATCAAAGGCTCACTAAGCGCCAGCCACTGGGAAGCCGGTGTCGCGGCGCGGCGCCTGCACATACCTTCTCCACCAGCCTCATGGGCAGCAGGTCTTCGATGAACTGCCGCAGGTGCTCCCGGACCACCGCCTGGTGGAAGAAGGTGACCCGGCCGTTCACCACGCCCAGGATGGACGGCGTGCGGTGGGCGCCCAGCTGGCTGGCCAGGCGCCGCTCGTAGCCCATGTCCACGATGCCGATGCCCACGCCTGGAGACAGCCGGCGGTGCGTTGCATAAGAGCGAGGCATTATGTCATCCTATGTCTAATATATATATACATAATATATAATATATATGTATAGAGAAGTGATACGAGAGTGTGTGGTGGCCACTGTTGGCAGGCGTGCATTTCAAGGACTCGCTTTAGGAGATTTTTACCCTAAATCAGCCGGTTGACAATGCGTCTTTAAGTGGTGCAAGCAACCTTTTAGGTTAGTTTTCTTGCTTTGGGTAGAACATGGTTAGTATGTTGGCCATGTCATAAGAGACATTGTTACTGAATGCTAATTAGTTGATGAAAGCAATTGACATACCGATTTTTAAATAGTAAGGTTTTGGTTGAATGTGACATAAAAATGAGCTAAAGCGTGTTTAGATGTATAACTCATAAAATGAATATATTCTTTTTCAGTACAAGTCCAAAACAAGTAGCTACTGGTTATGAAATGGTAATTAGGTGATATTGTTCAAGATCCAAGTCCACAGGGAATTGAGGAACAGTATTTTACCCTCCAGCTAAATCAGATAAACAGATCAAACCAAACCAGCCAATCACCTTTCCATATCCAAATGTGTTTCTTCTAAAAGGCAGCGGAGAACTAAACCAGCGCCCAGCGGCTACACAACAGGACGTCTACTGGTTGGGCGATTCACACGCAAACAAAAGGTTCAGAGTCCGAACCCCAAACAGAGCAAGACGCCTCACCCCTATCCGCTCATTACTCACCCCTATCCGCTCATTACTCACCCCTACCCGCTCATTAACAACATGCATCTAAAAAAAAATCACTGTCTGGATAAAAAGTGTCCGCTAAATGACTAAATAGTAAATGGTTACAGGCTAGAGAGCCTGGTTGAACCTCTGATGCTTTTAGAGAAAAGCAATTGTGTCCTGGTAATGGTTTACGTAATGACAGGATGTGCGTTTGTCTGCGAGTGTCTGTGAGTGAGGGGGGAGGGGGGAGGGGGGGGGGGGGGCTCCCATGTGAATCCCCAGGAGAAAACACAGCCACACCCAGTCACTCTACAAGATACACTAATAGGGCTGAACGATTATGGCAAAAATGATGACCGCGATTATTTTGCATGTGATTGCGATTATCCATTGCGATTAGACAATGGATTCAATTAATATTCTGTGGCGCTGACTGTATATAAAAAAAAACAATACTTACAAACCGTTGCAACTCAGCAATTGCTTTATAATTTGATTTCAATGCAATCAGCTAAAAAAAAAAATGGGGCGATTTTGATTAAGATGCGATTGGCGGTGCGGCCCTACCCAGCGGCTCCAGCTCCTGCACACTCTCCCTCCACACCGGCTCGATGTGGATGCAGGCGAAGCACCAGTCGGAGGTGACCTTGATGAGGTAGGGCCGCCGGTGGCTGTCCGGCAGCACGTCGCTGTTGAACTGCGCGTGGTGCAGCAGGTACTTGCTGTCGGCAAAGTCCCTGGACCTGGAGAGAGTTTCACAATAAGAGTTTTGTTTTTTTTGGGCCAGCAATATTTCTCTCCGAGACCTGACGTCAATTATGTCAAATATTAAAGAACTTGATATTGACAGAACGATGAATGTCACAACGTTTATAATGGATTTAACTTGAATGAATTCGATTGGTGCCCCTAGTATCTGACAATACTTACAAGTTTAGTACTCAAGAACTGACATTGGCAGATATGGTATTGTTGCACTCCTACTACGTAAAAAAACATGCTAAGACCCGTGTCAGAAGCGAGCACGACTAAACAAGGAACGGCAACAAAAAGAATCGCCATCGTCCATCTCTGCGTTGCGTTTGCTTGCCTGGGGAAGTGGAAGAAGGACTCGTCGAAGTAGAAGCTGTTGTGGAAACTACGGAAGCCCTGTTGTTGCGAGTGTCCAAACGGCTGGTTGTCCTCCATCTGTCCATAACGGTCAAAATTGGCCCGTCGTTCCTCGTTCGACAGAATCTGTGTCACAGCAGAACGGCACAAAGAGGTTCAATTATAGAGAACACCCGAGACACTTTTAATAAGCGGGAGAGAAATAGGCCAAATAGGTCAAATGCATTCAGTGCAGAGCGAGACGTGGAGAGGAGATGTTTCACTGTGATAACTTGTGAATAAGAGCGCACAGCACACACACACACAATCCAATGAAGCATAACGAATTAAAAAA
>JAOPHQ010005597.1:0-31976 GCA_030340625.1 Merluccius polli | reverse complement strand
AAAACAATGGGTGTCTCGCAGCTTCGCTGCTTGACCCCCAATAAGAAAAGGTAGAAAAACAATGGGTTCCCTGTAGCTTCGCTACATGGGCCCCAATAATAAGAAAAGGTAGAAAAACAATGGGTTCCCTGTAGCTTTGCTACATGGGCCCCAATAAGAAAAGGTAGAAAAACAATGGGTTCCCTGTAGCTTCGCTACATGGGCCCCAATAAATATAGCTGCATGCAGCGATGTGGGGGTCAAGCTTAATGGGACTCTATAAACTAATGTTGGCGGACAAACGTATCGACTAGGTGGCAACATGATGACCATAGCCATTATAAAGAGTAGACGGCGCATTGGGTTAACATATTGTGAATGCTCTTACTCAGATAAATGTTGACACAATTGTGTAATGGCGTCTTAAAGAGGAGTTGTGCGCACATCCCAAGACAATGCTCCTGAATGACATTTATTTAAAAACAAGGCAACGTTTCAATCCCATCGGATCTTCAGGCAATGAAAACCGTGGGTGAGACGGCCTATATCACATGAAACCAAACAGGGCGCACCCAAAACGTTGCAATTGGCATAACCTGCACCTAAAGGAGCTGGCGTACATGCATTACATAAAACCACGTAAAGCAATAACAATCAAGATTGGGATTGGCCATCCCATAAATCGCATTCTTGCAATGTTTGGCACAGTATTGTAAATTATATTTGATTTTCTATTTTCGTTTGTTGTTAGGGAACGGGATGTGTGGACCCAAACGCTGAACATAGGGAGGCGGAGACGGGATGAAAGACAGGGAATTTATTAAATAAAAGGCAATGGCAAACGGCCAGGCCGACAACAGGCGGGTAGATAGATACTTTATTGATCCCAAGCTGGGAAATTTAAATGTAGCAGCCAGCATAACATTACAGGTATACACAAGACACTAAATAATGAATGCAATAAGGATAAAATAAAAAAGGATAAAAAAAAAAAAAAGGTATCTATAATATTGTGGCGACGGCAAGGAAGGAGTGAGACAGGAGCCCAGGTTTAGGTTACGCAACTCCCGTGCCCCATACACCGCACGACCCCGGGAGTTGCCTTTATTTAGACACACCCACACAGACAGAAACACGGCACACCTGACGATCAGAACAAACACTCACCCACGGTCATAACAAAACACTGCATATATGGAAACACACACACAATGACACACAATTAATCCCCAACCACCAACCCCACAGGGATTCCGGGGCGCCGATAATGTCAAACCCCACCATAACACCCCCAGAACCCCTTGCGCCCATAGGGGGCATGTCCGTGATCGCCACAATATACAGAAGACTCTATATACACAATATACAATCTCTACAGTGTTCAATGTGAAACATATAGGTGCAAGGCAAGGCAAGGCAGCTTTATTTATATAGCGCATTTCATACACAATGGCAACTCAATGCGCTTTACATAATAGGTGCAAAAAAGGTCTGCAGTCAAGCATAAGGTGCAATATTCAATGTAAAAAATAAATAACTAAGAAATAAATGAAGGCTAAAACAAGTACAGTTACGCATTTAGTAGTCAGGCAGGTGGCGTCGGCAACAGGCGGGTAGTCCGGCAGGCAGCGTCGGCAACAGGGTTCAGCAACAGGCAGGTAGTCCGGCAGGCAGGGACCGAGGTTGGGGAAAGCAAAGCACGAACTGGCATCGGCTTAAGTAGGGCATGGTGATTGCCGATTGCAAACAGGTGTGTTGGGGGAATGCTCATCAGTAGCGACAATCGGCCACTAGATGGGAGTGTTGGACCGTGTAGCAGGACGTGGCGTAACAGAAGTACAGTAGTGTTCTGATTGTATGCTGTATGTCAGATTGACATAATGATTGAATATTTTTGATATGTTATTAGTTTTATTTAACACACTGTCATGAGTCTATATACCAAGTTTGGCTATGATATGTTAAAGAGTTGCTGAGAAACAGGCTGACTTCGTATTTGACGGCTTCGCTGTCTTGTTGATTGGCTGTCACGGCCAAACGGTTTTGAATTTGAAAAAGCTGTTTAACACATGTGTTCAGCTTGGTCTGAAGATCATATATGGCAAGTTTCATGATGATTCGACAGAATTTGTGGCCTGTGGATAGGTACTATTGATTTTGACATCTTTCAACATGGTGGCCAAATTCTGATGTTTCCATGAAAAATAATTCATTAGCTATATGGGGAGGTCTGACAGTATCACCAGACATTGAACATTTGTTTGAAATATACTCATGTGAAGAGAGAGAAGGTAAAACACATATTGGTTAATAACAGCGCCCGCTAGAGGTCAAAGGTCACCAAATTCACTGAGCGTCCCCATGATGATGTCATGGGTCTATGTACCAAGTTTGGTTATGATATGTCAAAGGGCTGTTGAGAAATTGGCTTACTTCCTGTTTGCGGGCTTCATGGTCAAATTTGATTGGCTGTTGCGGCCAAACGGTTTTGAATTTGAAAAATCTGTTTGATAGCTTTTGTGAGGCATGGTCTGATCAACATATGTGCCAAGTTTGGAGATTATTAGACAAAATTTGTGATGTGTGAAACATTTTGAAGGTTTTTAACATAAACCAAGATGGCGGAAAATCTATTATGACGCATTATGACGTCATAGGGTGCGTTGAACTCGGCTTGGCCCAAGGATTCCAATCATACCTTGTTTGTGAATATTGGATGAATGGGTCAAAAGTTATAAACATGAATGCATGTCCAACTTTGACCTGTTGGTGGCGCTAGAGCTCATGGGCTAGCGACCTCAAATTTGCTGTGAGGGCTTATGGGACTGTCTTGAATCAGTGTGCCAAATTTCAAAACTTTTTACCATGGGGTTCTATGGGCTGCCATAGACTTCAATTGCAGCGGAAAGTAGATAAATAATAAGAAAAGCTACTAACACAATGGGTGCTTCGCAGCTTCGCTGCTAGGCCCCCAATAATAAGAAAAGCTACTAACACAATGGGTGCTTCACAGCTTCGCTGCTAGGCCCCCAATAATAATAATAATAATACAACATTTTGTTTCTATTGCACTTTGCATTTGAAACAAGTCTCAAATTGCATTTTTTGCAGGGGACATAGATGAACACATGGACATCTTCCTCGACACACAGGCAACTAAGGATGCAGTGATTAAAGCTGGTACAGCCATCTTTCAGTACATTTACCATGCACCAGGTACAAGTTTGAGTTCAGTTTGGTACAGCATCTTCTCAAAGAAAGCAGGAGCTGGGGTGATCAAACCAGAGGTTCTGTCTCCAACAGAGGGTGCAGCTGCACAGCACTCTCTCCGTGCGTACTTACAAACCCGGGACTGGATCCTTCTCAAGAGCATGTCTTTGGACCCTAGTGAGTTTGGGTAGACATTAGGTGTTCAGGGATATGAGCCAGTTCCAACACTAGATCCCATGGCTCCTGAGGAGCTTCTCCAGTTCACAGTCTGCAACTGCAATGGAGATTGCAGCGACCACCGGTGCAGCTGCAAAAAGAATGGTGTCAAGTGTATCTCGGCATGTGGAGTTTGCAAAGGCATTACGTGCAAGAATTGTGTTAATGATGATGTTCAGTTTGGAGAAGACTCAGACAACGACACATGAAGCATGTGACAGAGTGGATCAGTATTATACAAGATGATGAAATAAATGAATAACGCTACTCAAAAATTCAGATGTCTGTTTTTCCACTAAGGAGCAATTTTAGTGAAAAACTAATGCAACCCTGACAATTATTACCTTTCCACGAGGCTACTGCTTTAGAAAAATAGAAAAAATATAACATTTTTCATGGTGTGAACTGGGTTAATTTTATTTTGTATTTTTTTGTTGTTTTTGGGGACACGGGGGGGTTTGGAACCCTTTATTCGCGAATAAAGGCTAAAAAAGCAGTGAGTGGGGAAAGTGGGGGTGGCTGTTTTTGCACTAAGGAGTGGTTTTGGTGAAAAACTAATGCTTGCAATCAACTCAGAATCATGAAAAACCCCTAATTTGACCCCTCACAAGTTACTTAAAGCCAAATTTAAGATTTTCGATTTTTCAAAAATCGGTTATGTGTACCTCAACTTTGAGCAATTTTTTTGAGGTTTCCCACGGGAGTTGAATTTCAACATTTTAAGACATGATGTTACACACCTTCCCAAACACAATTGTGAAGAAATTTCTTGGTAAGGAGTTACTTCCCAGATTTTCATATGTTGCCCTCACTATTGCAAATGAAGGACTTGAAAATGTAGACCACTTTCCATATCTGGGTAGCCATCTCTCCTCAAAAGCAGACATTGACAGTGAAATACAACACCGAATCTGCTGTGCAAGTGCAGCTTTTGCAAAGCTCAGAAAAATGGTCTTTGAGAATCCCGACCTGCTTGCTAGGACCAAGCTGCTTGTATATAAAGCAGTCATCCTACCCGCACTCCTCTATGGCGCAGAGACATGGACATACATACATACAGAAGGCATCTAAAAGTTTTGGAGTCCTACCATCAGAGACACCTCCGAAAAATCCTGCGTGCCAGCTGGCAAGAGAAGCGGACAAACATCAGCATCCTGGATGATGCAAACATACACAGCATCAACACGACTATCACAAAGCATCAGCTGCGATGGACAGGCAACATCATACGAATGCCTGACACTCGCCTCCCAAAGCAGGTCCTCTACTCTCAACTTTCAATTGGCCAGCGTGCACCTGGATGCCAGAAAAAGCGCTACAAGGACTACATTAGGACAAACCTAATAAAATTCAACATTAACAGTTTAAACTGGGAAGACACTGCACACCACAGATCCACCTGGAGAAACTGCCTGCAAGAAGGTGCCACTTTCCATGAGGACCAACTCCGACAGGCTGCAAAACTCAAGCAGCAGCAAAGGAAGGAGAGGTTCACCACCAAACAGGCCCCCCTATACCCCCTGGCACCTCACATCCATGCCCACACTGCAATAAAGTATGTGGCTCCAGAATTGGCCTCTTTAGCCATCTGAGGACCCACAAGAAGGATACCCCAGGAGGACCATCATACTCGACTCTGAGTGATCGCCGATGAGCAGTGATAGGAGAAACCATGCAAAGTGATTACTGAGCCTAAAGATCTAGTGTATAGTGAAGGTATGGTTATATTTTATATCTATCATATGACCAATAATTAGGGTACAGAATCATGAGATATAAGCAGAGGCATATAATTATAAAAGCAACTCCTCATAATCAGAATGAGTACGTTGTTGGTGACGTGTAGAATAAATAGTGTGAGATCAGTTGGTTGCAAAGTGCAGGTCATATGATAGTAAAGAACAGGCAGGCTGGCCTCTGTACATACTGGGAGTCAGATACCACGAGAACGAGGTGGGAAGACGACAACAGCCAGCCCTTGTTATGACGTTTTCACCGTTTTGTGTATATAACATCCTGGGTCAGGGAGAGTTGGTGCTCAGACTTCGTTAACTGACACACACTTTGTTGTTCTGTCAGGGAAACATAGTTGGACCCAGATATCTGTAAAACTCTGCACATTATACTGGTGTTAACAATAAAACTGATTATTTCTTAAAGCTAAAACTTCTTCTATCGCTTCATTAAAGAACACGCGTGAGTAAGGGTTTCATGTTTGAAACTGCTTCTCACAACAATAGGGAGAACAGAAGTGGTCCTAATACTGAGCCTTGTGGGACGCCGGTGTCAACGGAGCAGGGTTTGGACAAGTACTACATTATTCAATTCATTTGTGTAAATGTTATCAATAACAGTGGCAGATGAACTGGTCATTCTTGTTGGCCTGAGAATCAGCACAGAGCCTGGGCCAGAAACCAGGACTGCAAGGGGTGGAGTTACGCCTTGTTTTCTGTTTTGTTATGGACATATTCTACCGAAGAAAACTAATTTGTGTGAGTGGATGGTTTATTTCTACAGTGTCAGTACATTTTGAAAACGTTCACAGCCTCAGATGTCCTGAGAAAAAATAGTGCAATTTCAACATTATGTCTCTGAACAGCAATAAAGTACTTCTTTATGACTTGAACAACTTGTCAAGATTGTTTTTTCAGAGAACTGTATTCTGGTCCAGGTGGAAAAGCCTCTGAAGCAGCATTGAAGTAGGCTGATCACTTTTTAACTTGCTCCTAAACCAGGCACCTCTTTGCCTTCACAAGTGCATCAATATTAGGTGTCAAATACTGAGCAGTTGCCAATTTCAGAATGTAATTTAAGTGCTTGTGTGTGAGCCTGGAACAAAGTTTTGTTTCATTGTAGTTCATTACAGAAAAAGCTTGTTCACAAACGTAAGTAGTCCCAAACTTGCACAAAACCTTTGCAGCCAGGGCTGTTAATTTGGGCCCACCGAGGCAAATTTGTCCTTTAAATCTGAATCACATTGCAAGGCAATTTAGTAGAGGCCCTGGGTAAGATTTGTATGCGCTAGACTAATATGACCCCTTGAACAACGTGGGATGTGTGCCAAAATCTCTACCCGGGGCGAAAGTCCTGAAAATGACCACAACAGGTGACACTGTTATCACACTACAGGTGAATGGGACCTTTTTTTTTTCCTTTATAGATATCCTCATAAATTTCTACCAGATTAATCTTCATATTAGGAGAAATACTATTTGTATTACACTTTGTCTAAAAAATAATATAAAATATGCAAATGAGGCAATATCTCATTATATATGCGTACATAAACCCTTAAAGCTACAGAGTTTCTGAGGTGATCACAATGTTCACAATGACCATGATTAGAAGGTCATAGAAGAGTGTAAGCATTCTGATTTGATATAAAGAAAATGGCAAAAAAGTCAACCTATTACATACAACTAGCAACATACAGGAATTGGCAGTTATTTATTAACCTAAACTTTAAAAGCTTACATTTCCTACCTGTTCTAAATATTGCTGTCATCACGTCATCACTAGGGATGAGCGTGTACAGCATTATCTGTATCTGTATCTGTTAACCATATGAATTATCTGTATCTGTACTCGGAGTGGGCGGGGCCTAACCCGGAAATGGGCGGGATTTAACCGGAAGTGGGTCGGGTTGTCTTGAAATGAGCGAGGTTTTAACCGGTATGTTATTTTAAGCATGCAATTGATATGGGTTGATCAGAAATAGTTATTTATTGCTGATTAGAAAACTATTTACATTACAGCATCAGCATTGAGCTTCAGATCAATGGTTTTGATCACGATAGCAAACGAACTATTTACAGAACAAGTTTTGCAACAATGACTACAACACATGCGGTTTCACGCAATACAGCAAGAAAGTGTCAGACACTCAGTGCGTGAAGTCAAAAAACAGTTAGAGCCAGCTGACGGTTTAAAAAAATAAATAAAAAAACTCCGACGACCGGCAGGGAGAGGGAGAGAGAGAGTGTGTGTGTGTGTGTATGTGTGTGTGTAGCTTGATTTCCAATATTTATACACTACTAGCTTTATTTTTTCACAAAATACAGCAAGAAAGTGTCGGACACCGTGCGTGAAGTAAAAAAAAAACTGGTTAGAGCCAGGCAGCCAAATGACGGTTAAAAAAAGAAAAAGAAAAAAAAATCTCCGACAGGCAGAGACGCAACGCGAGTCGGCACCACGTCTGAAGAAACCCTAAACATTAACGGAAAACAACCCGCGAACCTGAGTGACTGAGGGAGAGACAGAGAGCTGTTTTGTGTGTGAGTGATCAGAGCGGGACACAACAACACATCTGCATTGTGTAGGGGAGGGGTGCTGTAGCCTATCACAGAACGCTGACACAGTCAGCTACCCAATGAGGATTTTCATTCAATCCGAGCACAGATATTGACTCATATTACTCGTATAATACTCGTACTCGGCAAAAGTGCTTTATCCGTACCGGATACTCGTTTCAGCCAAGTATCCGGCTCAACTCTAGTCATCACCTCCAACTTTTTTTTCAACCAAAGTTTACTTGGCAGCCATAGTGACCTGGGGCCGTATTCACAAAGCATTTTATCTTACCGCTAGGAGTGCTCCTAACTCGCGCTAAAACATTTTACGTAGGAGTTTTTTCTTAAAAGTTATTCACAAAGCCGCTGAGACCGACTCATACTAAGGATACATCACTAAGAGTGAACTAAGAGTGACGCGCCGTTGCTATGGATTACGTCGATTCTCGTGCACGAGTTTGGAAGCGGTCAGTACGGTGATTGGTTGTTCAGAGCAGGCGGTCTCTGTGGAAACGAGCCCAGTGAATCACCGAAGAACAAGGAAGTAGCCTAGGCTAGAAATTCCTATCAAATAGTTATGGACAGTGCAGTTAGCAGAATACACGCATGATGACAAGTTTGTGCAGACCACGATAATGACGTTGTAGCCTATATGCGCGTTAAAGAGAGAGAGAAAAAGCAAACAATAAAAATACGTAAATTGCATTAAATCAAGGAGGCAATTAAAAGCAGCAAACTATTATCCAATGAGCATATCTCCACTATTCAACACTTTAAATAACATCCCATACCGGTTGTGGATATTGACGCATACAGTGATCACTGTGATCACATCCTCTCTCCACAAGATTTTGTGTATTTTTGTGTGCCCTAACATATATAGAGGAAAACAGTAAACAATAATAAATATGGATTCAACAAATAAAAGGCGACAAAGAGCTAATACGATGTTTTTTACGCATAGGACTAAGCGTAATCCGCGTAATCACTTACATGTTATAGGCTACTTTAACTGTGCTCCCGGTTGTGGATTGAGAGGTGTCAAGACGTCTTGCAGGGATAGCCGCTGTCACCCACCAAGTGACACCCAACTGGTACAAGGTGCCTCTCAAAAAGCTGCCTCAGACCGCTCCCCATTAAAATATGCGGATCATGGGTAGACCCAGGCCACTTTGCAACAACATCAAGAATGTTAAAAGTTGCATCAAAAACAATCTGCGTGTTGGTGGAATGTACTTTCGTTTCTATTGACGAACACGTCCTCATCTTTTGATGGCGCAATTATTTGTATGTGCGTCCCGTCAATAGCACCGACCACACCGGCATACCTGCATGCCATGAAGTTGGCTTTGATCCTCCTGTGTAGTTGTTGATTGTCCAAAGGAAACCGGATAAACTGTTGGATGATATTAATGGTATTATTTCAGCCTTAACCAACTTTGAACTGCTCTGTCAGCTCTTCTAGCCTGTATGTAAATATATGATCATTGTGGAATCGTGTGTGTGTGTGTGTGTGTGTGTGTGTGTGTGTGTATATTTACATATATATATATATATATATATATATATATATATATATATATGTGTGTGTGTGTGTGTGTGTGTGTGTGTGTGTGTATTTATTTTTTATTCTATTTTTATTATTTTATTATTATTGTGTTGTGTTGGTGTTATGGACCTTTCATGAGATGCGTCCTTAATAAAGTTTGAATTTAATTGAATTGATATGTGGTCTACGGAGCGCGTTGATGGTTCGGTTTATGGCTTGACTGATGGTTGCGATATTCCTAAATCGTCGGCATTGCAAAGTTGCATTTTCCCTGTTGCTAAATATCGTGTTGCCAAACATTTTATTTCCTAATCGAGTTATTCCTGTTAGTCGGGGATGTTATTGCATCCCGCACTAATTCCACAACAAGTTTTATACCCTCACGATTTAGATATCTCTTGATCAATTCACAGTCTTCCATTGTCTCCAAAACATTTCGTCTCGCAGTCATTTTCCGACTCTTTGTGAATAGGTCTTAGTGAGTTAGGAGTCCTCTCGAGGACTTTTAAGCTCTCCTAGACTTAGGTGCTACTTTTAGGCCTAAGATCCTTTGTGAATTGCTCCTAGTGAAAAAAATTAGGAGTCCTAATTTTAAGACTGACACGCCCATTATTTTTAGGAGTTTCTCCTAAATTCGCCAGTTAAGAGCTACTTTTAGCTCTAAGATCCTTTGTGAATACGGCCCCTGAGGTCATAGCAGAGCACATGGCTGTCAAGCAAGATGACTTGCGAGATCAAGAAAAGTGAGGAAATCTACTCTTTATTCTTTGTGTTGGTGTGTACACTTATAACGTGTCATTATCATATGAGTTGTAATTTTGTGTGTTTAAATGTATTATAATGAATTTGTATCAGTTTTATATTTAATGTGGTGTGTATTGAAGCTAGCTAACTATAGTTTGTTGTAGTTGTTGTAGTGTGATAACAGTAGCCAGCTGCTAGTGTTTTTGTTTAGTTTTTTTGCAAAATGGGGAAAATGTCATCACCAGTACATCACAACTTGTGATCACATAGTCTCAATTTGATTAAGTTAGTGTTTTTTTTTTCTTCCTCACAAAGAACAGATATGTTGCTACATACCAATTACTCATATTTGAAATATTATTTTACAAAATTCCAAAAGATCTGGAGAGAGAACCACTTATCCATCCTGTCACATAGATAATACTACTTCATTGGACTGGGCTACAGCGGGAAACACGGTAAAATAAGCTTTAATTCATGCATTTCAATGTATCTGTGGATTATGGGGGTTAAAAAATAGAAAAGTGACATGCCATGCTTAAGGCAACTTTTGTTTGAAGTGGGAAATATTTTATGGTAGAAAAAATGTATCTAGTTTTTTTGAGCAACCTAACAGTATAATTGTATATTTTCAGGATGAGGTACCTCTCACAGCTCCTTGTGCTTCACCTATTCCTATCAATCTCGATGAGTGCATCCTGTGCCAGAAGAAGAAGCAATCTGAGTACCTCTCTAGTGGTGAAATTGGCAGGGGTGTTATTGTTTCGCTTGCCAAACAAAGATCTATGACACTCGAACTGCTAGGGTTCTTCAACTGACAGTGCAAGAGCATGATATCATAAAATACCACACCAAATCCTGCTACAGAACATTTCAAAGGGATATGGCTAAGGCTGATCACACAACCCAACCATTAGAACAATCTGAGTCATCTCAGCAGAGACCTATTAATGATCCAACTGAGCAACGAAGCGGAAGATTTAACACCAGTGCAACTACAAATGTATGTATCTTTTGTGGTTCAGATCGCAAAACAGTTAAACAGAAGAAAATACACAAATTGTTCAGAATCTGTGAAAAACCGATGGCCCAGAAAATACTAAATGCAGCCATGTTGTTCAAGGACCATGTGTATACCCAAACAGTGGTAATGTGCGAGGTAGATGATGTTTTTGCGGCTGATATCCAATATCATGACCCTTGTCGTAAAGACTATTTCAATAAGTATAATGCCAAAATTGAGGACATACTGAAAAACCTTGAAAAGGAGGATTCAATAACAGGTGAAGACAACTCCTTGAAGGCTAGATTTTTAGCTCTTGGGCTTGATTTGAGCAAAACAGCATACAGTCTGACTTCCATCAGAGACAGACTCAATGAAGGTTCAACTCAAGTAGTGTCAAACCGAGCTGCAAGGCAGCTAATCATCAAGTTGTATGGAGACACTGTCTGCTTTACATACCCAGGTAACAAACAAGCTTCTCAGATGGTACTTTCCACCAACAGTTCTCCAGAGGTCTTGGTAGAGTCCATGAGAGTTTCACCTGTCAGACAGGTGGCAACTGAGCTGGCGCAGGAGTTGAAGGAATACAGCTTTGGACTACAGAAGAGCTTCTGTGAACCGCAAGACCTTCAACTGTCCAATGACATTAAGAACCGACCACAAAGATGGCAGGAGTTTTTCTCCTATATGTTTAAGGGGAAAACAACCTCTCAGCTGAAGACTGATGTAGTCTTTCAAATTCTGCATGACATCCTTACCGATGGCAAGGAACCAACACCTTTCCTCAAGGAGTGCACAGTCTGACACGATCAAGAGAGCTGGTGACTGCTCTTAACCATCACGGAATATGCGTCAGCTACAACACAGTCAAGAGGATTGATGTGGACCTCGCTGAACGTATCATCACTACAGCAGGTAACAACAGAGTACCTCTCCCTGCTGTCCTAGAAGCAACAAGCCCATTAAATGGGGCATTGGATAACTTTGACCGCAATGATAACTTTGACAGCTATGCCAAAGCAACCGAATCCACCAAGTTAATAAATTCAGACTATTTTCTGTGGATGGTCAATCGATTCTCCAAAAAAGTGACACATGAGAATGACAGTGTCCCAGGATTTACAGCTGTGAGATGTGGAACAGTGAATGCCAACTTTCATCCTACCACCAACATTCTTACCACTTCCTTATCCCGCAACATTTGATGCAATCTTCACCACAATGATTAACTTTCAGGATGTGCTGAAACAGAAGGGAGATGCCTCTGGTGGGTTGTGGGCCGACGAAGGTGTGTACTGTATTGCCAAGGAAATTCAACTTATGAAACCAGACCAGTTTAACAATATATTCCTTGGTCTAGGTGGGTTTCATATGGAGAAATGGTGTTGGCCTGTCTTGGTACATACCTGGAACCCTCTGGAATTTTTGATGTTCTAGTTGAAACAGAGTGCTACGGTACTGATGTCATTAAGACTGTGATCTCTGGTTCTCACTATGCTAGGGCCCGCACTGCCCATTCAATGATACACGAGGTCCTCACATCTATGATCTTGGAAGCATTCCTCTCCAAATACCCTGAGAGAAAAACAGAGCTAGAGGCACTGCATGTCAACTGGAAGTCCAAAGAGCCCATAGATCAGGGGTCGGGAACCTATGGCTCGCGAGCCACATGTGGCTCTTTTGCCGACGGCCGGGGCTCTCGGACGAAATTAGTTGAGGGAGGAAAGAAATGTAATCAAGGAATCAGACTAGGTCTACCCTAATATAATGCTAAAATAACAGTCAATACTAGGGGAGAGCTGTGTCGATTGAAACGTCATTACATTCGGAGAAAACCGTATTTTTTTTAATCAACCTGACTCTCCCAACACGCACACACGCACGCACGCTGGCCCTATAATGACAAGGCTTCGTGGCAAATAGGCAGTTACAGTCTATCTGAGTAATGCGCGGGATGCGCGTAACACACCCCGGTCCGAAGACCGACCGGGGGGGGGGGACGCGATCGTAACACACCGCCTCCGGTTGGGCCCAATTACTTTATTTTTAATTTTTATGACAGTCCTGGGCCGGGCCAAAGATGTGCGTCGGCCCCGATGGCCAGTCCACCCCTGGCACTAATCAAAATGTTAAAAAGGAAAAAGCCCGAAAAGAAAGTCCGCAACTTTCAGCCCGATTGGACAGATTGCGTTCGTGGAAAGAGCTGGAAGTGCGATCTGTCTGTTATGTAATGAGAAAATTGCGTCCATGAAACGATCAGTGGCGTAACTATCGACGGTGCAACCGGGGCCCAGGGGGAGAGCCCCCCCCCGGCAACAATCGCGCAGCACCCCCCCCCCCCCCCCCTCCGTCAACAACCGCGGCGGCACAAAAAAAACTAAAAAAATATTTGCACCGGGGCCTATCATCATGTTACGCCAGTGGAAACGATGCAATGTTAACCGCCACTTCGACATTCACCATGCACAATTTGCAGCAACATATCCTATGTAAGTTAAATATCCAAACTTTTGCTTGTAACCGTCTTTATGTGGCTCTTCTGAGATTATTATTTTTTTTTTTTGTAAAAGTGGCTCTCAAGGCAAAAAAGGTTCCCGACCCCTGCCATAGATGAAGAATGGAACACCAAAAAGGAGCTTTCTGACACCATCAATGCAGCCTTTCAAGTCTACCTTAAGGAACGGGCATTGCAGTCCCAGTCCTTTAATTACTGGAACACATATGTTTCTGACCTGTTCCCAATATTGAGGGATCTGACCAATTCTCTGCGCTCTGGAGACTGGATTCTCTACCTCAGTGCAATGGAGAGGGCAACTTCCCTGTTCTTCTTTTTTGGGAGAACAAACTACTGTCGATGGACACCATTATTCCTGCAGGACTGCTATCAACTGAAGGAGAAGTTCCCACTCCTCTACGACTCATACATAAATGGTGGATTTGTTGTGAACACCACCAAGAAGGTAGCGGAGTGCCATTTGACCAGGCACTAGAGCAGTGTTACAACCGGCAGGCCAAAGTAAGTGGAGGGATAATTGGGGTCACTAGGAAGAAGGAAGCAGTAGCTCTTTGGGGAATCATCAAGCATAAAAAATACCAGTATGTTGATCTCCTTAAGATGAGGGATGATGTTGGAGGAGAACTCTCACTTCATCATGACTTCAACCCGAGCACTACAACTAAAATAGTAAAGATAGTGCAAGACATAGAGGAATATCTCTTGAAGGTATGCAGTCCTCTACAAGACCAGGTAACCCTTAAGAATGTTCTCACTGGAGAAATTGTGACCAATGTAAATGTAGACAAGTTGTTGTGCTGTATCACAGAGGGCAGTGCTTCTTGTGCTAAATTTATCGATGATCGACTCAGAAATAAGTCAATATCGATACACTCGACTATAAGTAAAGTCAAGTTTACTTTGCCAAAGACCACCTTGAATTTGACTTCCAAAGCAGACGTTAAAGATGAGACAATCAAAGCTCTCATGTTTATTGAGTATGGTTGTCACCGGGGGTTCACAGTTGAGGAGCTACTCCAGCATGAGATCACCAACTCGCATTCTTCTTGGTTGACAACGATGGTTACTTGAGGAAGAGTGCCAAATCACAACTTGGGACTGAGCTGTTGAAGTTGTGTCCACAAATAGATAAAAAAGGTCCAGTAGCCCCCCCCGCAAACACACACCATCATTATCGACTTCATGGCACTGTTGAGAAAGGTCTCCTTAAAGAAACTTGATCCACCCACTCAAGACATTCCACGACTTTGCTATTGCTTTGACATTTATGGTCACCAAAGCTGGGGGCAACTGTGATGAAATCCATATCGTGGAGAGAGGGAGAGAAGAGGAAAGTCAAAAAACATGGTTGTCCTTGATGAGATATCACCAAACCAAAATGTTCCGGTGGTATTAGAGAACTTTTGGTCATCTTCCATTAGCAAAACTGCTTTTCAGGCATTCTATGTTGAGTGGCTGACCACCAATTACAAAGGCACCAAACCACTATACCTTGGTATATCACCACAGGCATGGATTGTGTCAGCTGCGAGTGCTACTCCATTCCCTCGGCTCAACTGCACACACGAGGAAGCTGATGACAGGATGATGTTCCATGTGCAGGACATTTTAAGTCACTGTACAGGATCTACATCACTGACACTATCATCAGGTGACACATATGTCTTTGTGTGCCTATTATACCACATAACAGTCAATTGGAGAAGTCTTGGCCTCCAAGAGCTCTGGCTCATCCACAACTCAGGAGTGAAAAGATCAATATTACCACTTCATGATATCTGCAAAGCGCTGGGAGATGAGCTCACACAATATCTCCCAGCACTACATGCGCTGACTGGGTGTGATACAACCACCAAAATATCTACCAAACGTAAACCAGACAACTCTTCTCTGATTATCAATTTCAATTTCAACTGTCCACAGCTAACAGAGAGTGCAATACAAATGGCGGAAACATTCTTGGTCAAATGTCTCAAACCATCAATGGACATTGAGACATTTGACGACCTGCGCATTGCTGCGTTCGATAGTAATGTCCTTAAGATGGACTTTGAGAGAACCGCTTGCACCTCCACTAATGCAAGAAAACACATACAAAGAGCCTATTATCAACAGCAGCTTTTTTTAGCTGGTATCCGTTGTTGCAAGTACTGCAAATGCAAGGGAGGCAATGTTTGTAAAAATCCTATCACTGAATGAGCTCTCATCATCATCCCCATACCTGGACTAAGTTTTCCCTTTTCACAGGGAATAAACCTGCTGTTTTGTATTTTTCACTTTAAGTTAACGTTCCAATGATAATAGCAAGGTTGGATATAAAATGTCTGTATATTAATTAAATGCTTGTTTTCTTTCTTTTAAAAAAGTCCTGTGTTTGTTTACAATTGTATTCATAATTTTCCATTCAATACAGCACAAAACAGCCCCCCCCCCCCCACACACACACGACATCCAACCTGGACATCTACAGAAACACAATTAAAAATATCAAACCAGAATTCTTACACTTACACTACATGGTCATTGTTAACATTGTGATTACCTCAGAAAATCTGTAGCTTCAAGAGTTTATTATGTGTGCATATTTAATGATATTACACTCTTCTATGACCTTCTAATCATGGTCATTGTGAACATTGTGACCACCTCAGAAACTCTGTAGCTTTAAGGGAAGTGAGAAAGAGAGAGATGGCCGCAACAGGTAGTTCAGGTGCAGGTGGCTCAGGAATATTCCTGGCGCTATTCATTTATTGTCTGCTTTCAAAGTTTGTAGATACTGGAACTAAGTTAGTTGATCCAGGACCGTATTCAAATCAATGTTTCTCCCAGGAACGGAGTAAACTCGGTAAACCAAATCACAAACATTTTGGGTAGGCCTACGGCAGTTTCACGCTACTGTCCACGTTCGTATATCCCGGTAGGCAAGCGTTAACCTCTCGTCACGGTATGAAAACGATCAAAACCGCATCTAAATGCCAAAGCTTCGAAGCAGTTATAATTACCATCTGCCTTCTGATGTCCGGGGATATACATCAGTGCCCTGGTCCATCTCCCACATGTGAAATGAGAGATCAATATGTAAACCTGCGAAGCAGACGCCATACTGGCTTACCTGAAAACAACATCAGGAGCACCGCTGCGATCCCTCAGGTAAGCTCGGTGGAATGGGGCTCTTCTGTCGGGTTTGCTTGCATTTCAACTAACGCGGATATTTCTGCTGTTTCAACATCCACGGGAGATACGAAGAGATTGGCCGAGGTCAAGTTCGGAAGAGCAGACGGGAGTGAACGTGCTTCTGAAGATTGGCTACTGGAGCCTGGGTGCTCGTGGAGGGGAAACATGGAAGTAAAGGCTGACGCGGCTGCCAGCCTGGACTTGGAGATCAGTCTTGTTGAAGAGACGGCGAACGATGAGACTGGTGGTCCGGTGAATGATCTTGGGCAGAGGACGACTGAAACAACTCGATGCTGGGAGGATATCGTTAATCATGGGAATGTGGTAATTGAACTCCTACGGACAACTAGGTCTAAACGACGCATAAATAAAGCCATAATTAAGCATCGTAAATGGAAAGTTTTTAAAACTGTGAACAACTCTAGATTAATCTGGGACACACGTAGCAAACCCAAAGGACTCTTAGGTGGTCACATAAATATAAGAAGTGTTCTTTCTAAATGTGAACAAGTACAACATATTTTATAAGAATCAAATTTGGATTTCCTAGCAATGTCTGAAACATGGTTAAATGTAAACTCGCCACATGCGGCTATAAATGTGCCTGGTTTTAACATTTTTAGGAATGATCGTAAATATGGAAAAGGTGGGGGGGTTATGTGTTACGTAAAGGACACAATTAGATGTAATGTAATCAAAGACATGGCATGTGAACTAGAATGTCTGGGTTTAAATATTGTACTCTCGCCAGAAATGTCAGTAACCCTAATTGTACTCTACCGTCCGCCCTCATCAAATATCAGTTTTTATGAACAATTTAGAGAAATGTTGCGACAGTGTGACTTCAATAGAGAGGTGATTGTAATAGGAGATATGAATGTGAATTGGGAAGATAAGTCTGCAAGAAAACAACTGAAACAAGTAACTGACAGTTTTAATTTAACACAAGTAATTAGCGGAGCAACCAGAATTACCAATTCTTCTAGTACACAGATTGACCTAATTTTTAGCAATAAGCCTGAAAGAATAATCAAATCTTATAACTTTATAACTGGACTCTCTGATCATAATCTGATACTAATGACTAGAAAAGTAAATGGAAAGAAAGGCCCTGTTTCTGCACAGACCATGGACTATATGAAGATACCAAAGAATAAAAAGGAAGATTTTAAAAATTTAGTGCAGAAGATAAAATGGGATGAATTAATGAAATCAGATAATCTGGACTTTACTAGCCAGTATTTTGTGGATAAACTGCATAAACTTATTAAAGAATTTTCACAAATGTCTAGAAATAAAAACAATAGGGCTTCCCTCCCGTGGATGAATAAAAGTATACTTCAAATGATGAAAGAACGAGATCAGATCCTAAAAGCATCACTGAAGTCTAAATTGGCAACTGACAGGCTTAAATTTACATCAATAAGGAATAAGGTGACAAAAGAACTTAGAAAAGCCTAGGCAAATTACTTCCTTGAGATAATAGTAAATAATAAGGGAAACTCTAAAATGACATGGCAGCAAATAAAGAAACTATCTGGACAAAACAATGCTAGAAAACAGATCGAACTGAGGATTAATGACACACTAACAAATGAGGCAATGGATATAGCTGATGCATTCAATCATTATTTTGTAGATTCGGTAGCTACTATTGCCAATAGTTTTTCCTTGCACCAGCAATATGACATCAATGAACTAATACCAGGATCCATTTTTAATTTTGAAAGAGTCTGTGAAGCGCAAGTATTAAAAGTGATTGATTCACTCAAACCTAAATCTTCAAAAGATGTTTATGAAATGGACTCTGCTATGATCAGGGAGTGTGCAGGTTCATTGATTAAACCAATTACGCATATTGTAAATATCTCTGACTCAGGGTCGAGGGAGCTTCCCCCAATATTGGAAGCCTGCAGTTGTTGTTCCTATCTTTAAGAATGATGACCCGCAGTTAGTTTCAAATCATAGACCAATAAGTATTCTCCCTGTTATGTCCAAAGTCATAGAAAAGATAGCGGCGGACCAACTAATTCTTCATCTAAATTCTAGCCAACTCCTACATCCGATGCAACATGGATTTAGGGCACACCACTCAACAGAAACGGCAACTGTTTATTTTATTGAAAGAGTTAAGTCTTTAATAGACAGAGGGGGTGTGGTTGGGGCGATATTTCTGGATTTACGAAAAGCGTTTGATACAGTTAATCATAATAATCTTATAATAATAATCTCTCAAAATTTGTTCAGTTTAATTTTTCTCAGTATACATCTAACTGGTTTAAATCATACCTTACTAACCGCTCTCAATGTGTTAAAATACAAAATACAAGATCCTCCTTTAAAGATTTGGTAACAGGGGTACCCCAAGGTTCAATTTTAGGCCCAATTCTTTTTAGTCTTTATATAAATGACCTTCCATCTGTGTGCCAAGGCAGTAAGATCCTTATGTATGCAGATGATACTGTCATTTTTATTAAAGGTAAAAATAATTCTGAGGTTGCAGTACAGCTGACAAAAGTTATGATTGATGTTTCAAATTGGTTGAATAATTGTCATTTACAACTTAACACTTCTAAAACTGTTGCCATGTTCTTTGCTAAAACAAACAAATCTTATACAGAACCTGATGTTTTCATTTCAGGGCAGAGAATTAAAATTGTAAAGGAATTTAAATATTTAGGCATTATTTTGGACAGTAACCTGGCTTTCAAGCAACATGTTAAAAAAGTGAGTAGGATCACAAACTTTGCACTTAAAAATTTTAGGCATCTTAGAAATCATATGTCAACAGAGGCTGCAAAAATGTACATGTTCTCTCTAATTTTGTCACATATTAACTACTGTCTACCAACATGGGCCACTGCAAACTCCATGACATTAAAACCGATAGTATCTTTGTATAAACAAGCTGTCAAGATTTTAGATAAAAAAAACCAATATCTTTTCATCACTGTTCAATACTTAGAAAATATAGGCTTCTAAGTTGGGACAATCTTATTAGGTTTAAAAATTGTTGTCTTGTATACAAAATCCGATACAGCTTAGCTCCACCACCGCTCTGCAGCCTCCTGCAATTTAGATCCACTGCAACCAGTGCTACTAGAGGGGCTGCTAGAGGTGACTGTGTAGTGCCCTACAAGAAATCAACTAGTTTTTACGTATAAAGCAGCTGGTGAGTGGAATACAATCCCACTAAACATAAGAGAGTCCAGTTCTTTTAGCTCATTCAAGTACAAATTAAAGAAGTGGCTGATAGACAACCAAGTCTGTCAGCACTAGTGTATGTGATTAGATGAATATGACTGTTGGAGTGTGTATGTGTGTGTGTGTGTGTGTGTGTGTGTGGGCGCCTGTGTGTCTCTGGTGTGTGTGTGTGTGTGTGGGGGGGGGGGGGATAGAGTGTGTGTACTTCTGGTGTTTGTGTGTGTGTGTGTGTATCTTGTGGATGTGAGTGCTGGGTTTGGGTGGGTTGTAGACAGATGTTTAACACATCTGTTTTTTTTATATATATACTGTAATTGTTTTGTTTTTACTGTAATTTATTCTTTTAATTAATAGGTAATTTTGCCATGCTCCTTCTGGCAGGGGGACAACCAATGGAAACTAGCCTTTTGGCTATAATTGGGTGCATTTACATTTGTTCTGTAAAATGTCAATGAATGTACATTGTCCCTCTACAACAAATAAAGTTAATAAAAAATTTTTTTTTTAAAAAGTGCCTACAAAAAAATGTAAAAGAACATCTGGGATGCTAGCTATTCTAAACTTATTTTCAACACAATTTGAAAACCATACATTTTTGTAACACAGCTTTTTCCAAAATTCATAGCACATTTATATTATGTAGACATTTGACATTTATTTTGTCAACTATTTTCTGTTTTCTCCTATGGATTTTCCCCTTCTTCCCAATCTGGTTATTCCCAGTCTCCCGGGTCAAGTGACTTGATGGAACTGGCAGATTGGGCAGAATGTTTACCTCAGTTGAGTTTACGATACACACCTTAATACCACTTCAACTTTTGTACAAACAAACATAAGAGCTGCAGTCGGGTACAATCTGGGGTTCAGTCCAAATGTTAAGCAGTGTTTTTGGCAAACTGTTAAAGAACATTATTTCTAAGCAAATTAGATTGTACTCTGTCTGTGAGGTGCTGGAGTATGTAATTAGAGTGCAGGCCGGCGCCACGAGGGGTCTTAAGCCTAATTTATACTCCTGCGTAAAGTGCTCTACATCAGTTACGGAGAGCCCTCTACGTCGCCGGAGAGCCTGACGGAGAGACTCTCTGTCGTCTCCGGCTGCATGAAATATTTTTTAAGTGTCCATCACTCCGTCAACGGACAACGGAGATGGCAAGGGCTGCGATTGGTCCTCTAAAAACGCCATTACCCGCTTCACAAAGACAATCGGTGACATGTTAAGGAAAGTGGCTGACGAGGACCAGGATGACGCTATGCACGACATATACACTATGCTCTATGGACACATAAAGCTCCAGAATGCCAACCCGACCTACTTGAACCTATAACTTAAAAGAGACGGTGGCAAATTGCACTACATGGTTGTAAATAGTTTGTTTTTAGCAATTACGTTTTTTACTTTTAAAGCATTTCATTTTGTATTATATTATATCCTCTTTTAACTATCCCTCTTAACTATTTAGCCCTTTTGTACTTGTTTACTTGTGTAAAATGTTGTGTGAATCTTGTGTGAAATCTTGTTTACTTTGCACCTTGTTTGTTTTCCGGGCGGGAAATTGCATTGCGTATCCGGCACCACGACGGAGAACTATGAGGGCTCGAGGGGTCTCCATGGTTACGCAGTTGGATAGCGCAATACGCAGTTGTAGAAGTATAACCACCGCTTAAAGCGGGCTTAACCCCCTCAGTTGTATTTTTTTGCCCCATCTGTTTAAGCTTTATGTATCTATAGAACATTTAAATGTAAAAATATTGTGCGCTCTGCTAGTGCTATGCTCTGATTAATACATTTATTATTTGATTTTGAAACAGTAGCCTTATGTTGTTATTTAGCCTTTCTGACGCTATTTTATTTTTATTCAATTAATTTTATTTTATGTCTATCACAGTCAGTTGATCCCGGCGCTGGTCCTGTTGGAGTCCCTGAACATGGAGAAATATATTGGCTGGCACAGCCTTAGGGGCCAATCAAAATTTCATAAAAATAAACTTTGTCCTGATTTTGAAACTTTTTACCACTCATGGATGGATGATTGGGCCTAGCCCAATCACCTAACAATTTTAAATAAAATCTATGGAAATGATGCAATAGTCAAAACTTTACATGGATGTACTGAATCATTTTTACTGCATTCATGTACACTCTTTATGCATACACTCATGTTTCTGAGTCCAAAGCATGTGTCTGTATATTTCAATCTCCTGTGTATCTCTGGTTTCTAGTTTTCTATTTTCCCAGAGGTTTAAAGAAACGTGGTATGTCAAAGTCTACGAGATGATGGTTGCATTACCTTGTGTTTGTTTTACAATCTGTTTGTTTTTTATGTGTGTGCGTGCTTGCGTGTGTGCATGCGTGTGTTCAGCTGCAAGCACAGTAAGTGGAAGTCAGAGCTGCCGACGTCCAGTGTGGTCATCACCTTCCACAATGAAGCTCGCTCTGCTCTGTTGCGCACCATTGTCAGGTAGGCCACAACAACACTCTCAAGGTCACACTTCCATGCAAATTATTAGATTTCTACATTGACCTCTGTCTCTCCTTGTTTTTCCTCCCCACTCTTTGTGTGCTGTTGGGTGACCGACTGACCTGGCTGTACAGTGTCTTGAAGAAGAGCCCCGTCCACTTGGTGAAGGAGATCATTCTGGTGGACGATTACAGCGACAACCGTGAGTACCATAGAACATAGAGAGATGCCAAAAATGTATTACCCCATAATAGACATGGATGCTATTGCTTATTTTGTGTGTGTGTGTGTGTGTGTGTGTGTGTGTGTGTGTGTGTGTGTGTGTGTGTGTGTGTGTGTGTGTGTGTGTGTGTGTGTGTGTGTGTGTGTGTGTGTGTGTGTGTGTGTGTGATGCAGCTGAGGACGGAGCACTGCTGGGGAAGATGGAGAAGGTGCGCGTGTTGAGAAACGACCGCAGGGAAGGTATCTATAGAATAGATATGTAGTTCACATTATTGCCTCATTTGACAGAACATCCCCATTTTGCTGTGTCATTTGGCACACTTACAATAATTGAACTTTGAGTAAACCTTAGGAGAATTGAATCGCCACACACACACAAAATCTCTTGTTTTTGTCCACACGTGAACATGTTTTCTCAATCATGTTGCCATGGTGATGATCCTGATGCTCAGGGTAGCTGGTTGTGTTCTGCTGAATGGGGGGGTTAATGGTCTCTGCCGTTGGGGCTCCTCCCAGGTCTGATGCGATCCCGGGTGCGAGGGGCGGATGCAGCCACCGCATCAGTACTCACCTTCCTGGACTCACACTGTGAATGCAATGACCACTGGCTTGAGCCCCTGCTGGAAAGAGTGGCTGAGGTACTCACTCACTCACACACATGTATGTATGCAGCAATGTTAAACACGGTGCAACACAGTTAAACACACACACGACTATAGAAACCAAGATGTAAATGACATAAAAGAGATGTAACAGATTGCAGACATGTAATAACCTACTAGTAGACATTGTTGCAATGAGCGAGGGGAATGTGGGCCTGTGCCAGTTGATGGTCTGCCTTGGTAGAGACCACAACACTGCCAGTCGCACAACACACACACACACTGTGGGAAGAGTCCAGCTATAATTGTCATCAGGGATTTAAGCAATGCACAGTTTAGGGGCCTGCTTGCCATATATGGTTTGCATATATCATGTTATGCTCTCTGCGCACTTCACACCGTATAAGAAGTGTTTCCACATGTGTTCCTGTAGCCTTGTGGTGCTTGTGCCTGGTGAACAGAACCCACAGCACACTGCTTCAATCAGAGCAGCTTGTAAAGCCTGTGTGTGTGTGTGTTTGCATGTGTGCACATCTGTGGAATGCAATGTCTAATACACAGCCCTCAACAGACCATTCTCTCGTCTGTACAAAGACTAAATGCGTGTCATGTGTTTTCTTTTTTTCATGAAGTAAATATATATGAAAAAAATAGGCCTGAATCTGTCCCCAAGTCCGTCTGGATGCCTTTCCATCGAGATCTCAATCTTCTTCTAGAATTTCAACTCCATGTATCTGCTTTTTGGCTCTTGAAATAGTGTTGGTTTTATCTTTGCTTGGATGATGAAGTATGGGCCGCACAGCAAAACATTTATAAAAAAAACCCTGCTTGGTAAACATCTGCAAATGCTCAGTCTTCCTCTAATCTTGTCAGCAATCCTTAAAAAAATACAAAAGTACCTCTTGAGGCAGCACCGGTCTCTCACAATGCCTCTTTGTTCCGTCTGAAGACGGCGAGGAACAGTGATAAAATGTAGGTCATGCATATTTACAGGGAGTCCTCTTGTTAACAGTTAAATGAATGGCGGGGAGGGATGGTGATGTTCGATCCTTACTATTGGGTACATACAAGAAGGAGTGTTTGTAAAAACAAATTGTACATTCGGTTAACATTTATTAACATTCTCATTTGATCGTATGCAACACTGAACCCTGTGAACACTGACCGTGCATTCTGGGGTCCCCCAACAGAAAAGCAAGTCATGGTTTTAGTCTCGCACAACACGGGAAGCTCTCACTCTGAACCACAGGGTGGGTCTGCTTGCTGATGCCAACTCATGGCTATTGTGCAACTCTTGTCAGTTCCTTTTTAATCAGCCAAGTTGCAGCTGTGCAAGTTAAATATGTTTAAATGTACCAGCGACTTGGAATTACTAGTTAAAGCATGACAATCAAATCTTCTATATTAACAGTCTCTAGCTCTAATTAATCTTGTTGTTAGGATCTGCGGTTCAGTTTGGGTTGGGTCCAAGGATGACGTGTGAATAGTAGACATAATGTCTAAATGACTAATTTAGACATATAGACTAATTTGGCTCACACAAGGTACAGGAATATTACTCCTCTAAGTGTATCTGAAGTTTATGCTGCTGCTCTCATTCAATCCTTCGTCTCCCATTTGGACCCATGCAGGATAAGACCAGGGTGGTGTCGCCAATCATCGATGTCATCAACATGGACAACTTCCAGTATGTAGGAGCCTCCGCCGATTTGAAAGGAGGTAAGTCTCCCTGGAATATATTCATGTACGTATCGGCAAGCATTCCATACATGATTTGCTAGATATTAAGATATTGATATGCAAACAAACGCATACATCCAGTTCTCAGGAGTTTGGAGAAAAGTGCACAGCAGTAATTAGGCGTTTGTAATGCATGCTTGTTTTTGGACAGATTCCCAAATAAATGACTGTTTAGTAGGGTAGTGTTAGTGACTGACTTGTGGTTCTGCAGGTTTTGATTGGAACCTGGTGTTCAAGTGGGACTACATGACCCTGGAGCAGAGGAGAGCCAGACAAAGCAACCCCATCGCCCCCATCAAGTAAGACTCACTCATACAGTCCACTCACTCAGTCACTCATATACTTCTCCCTCACACAGTCGCTCACTCGCTCATGTAGTCACTCATATACTTCTCCCTCACTCACTCACTCAAACCTATTAACATGCACAGAATCACATGGATTCCCACACTTGCTCCTAAAACTTTTCTAACAATTGCTGTTTTTTGATACCCCTTTCCACCAAGGCAGTTTGAGAGCCGGTTCGGAGCCTAATCTCGAACCAGTTCTTTGCGCTTCGACAGCCAAAGAACCGGCTCTCGGCCAGGAAAACTGGTTCCAGAGTGGCACCAAATCTTTGCTGGTCTACAGCCAGTTACACGTATCGTAATCGCGGTCCACAGCATGCAAGACGAGCAGCACAAATGTGTTGTACCAGTCGTGTTTCGATGCCAATGTAGGCTCGCAAAGGAGCAACATTTTTAAAGAGACGTGTAGTCCGCTATAGTTGTCATTGTGCTTGAAGTTGGCACTAGCGTTTCTGGGAAAGCCAGACGTAGCTCTCTAGCCTGTGGAAAAGCAAACCGGTTCTCAAAAGGTTCGCAAGTTGAACCAACTGCGAACCAGCACTAGCACCAGGCCAGCACTAGAACTAGGTTTGCGTTGGTGGAAGGGGTATGAGAGCATAAAGAGATAAAAGCAGGTTAAGAACCTTTCTTTATACCACAGTCTATGACTAAGTTCTTAATTTGCATGTGTATGTTTGTGTATTTTGTATATTTAGCGATTTTGTAAATGTTTGTGCTGATTCTTGGTATAATTGCGCAATACCTGTCGATATACATATTTATATTCTGCACTTACACTTGCATGATCGTATTGTGATTGTAATGTGATTGTATTGTTATTTTTTGTGAAGCACATTATGTTGCCCTGTGTATGAAATGTGCTGTATAAATAAGACATGTTTCACACATCTTTGCTTCTGCTTTCCATCCGTCCCCCCCCCACCAGGACGCCAATGATCGCGGGCG
Organism: Merluccius polli; assembly: GCA_030340625.1. Classification (NCBI taxonomy): domain Eukaryota; kingdom Metazoa; phylum Chordata; class Actinopteri; order Gadiformes; family Merlucciidae; genus Merluccius; species Merluccius polli. The sequence continues at coordinate 5,778 of JAOPHQ010005597.1, read as the reverse complement.
GTCTGTTTGTGATGGATAAGGACTATTTTGAGCTGCTGGGAAAGTACGACATGATGATGGATGTGTGGGGCGGAGAGAACCTGGGTGAGTGGTGTGCTGGTGGAGGGATACATCTGCTTAAAACCCTTTATAGATGGGGCTTCAATCATGCTCTGCTGGGTTTATGCAGACTCAGATTCTGACTACACAGAAGTGTGCTTCCATTCAGTGTGGCTCAGGGGCCATTTTAGACCCTAGTTAGTGGGGCTTAAACCCCACTAGTCTGGACATTTTCAGGGGGGCTGAGATTAGAAGCGGTCTTTTTTTTTTTCTTAAACCACTTTTGTTTAGGCTTCATCCAAACTGTTAGGGGTGGCTGATATTCTGAATGATAAAAGGAGTCCAAGGACCAATCAGCAAATTCTCCCCATAGATGTAAAAGAGATATAACCCTATCAAATCAACATCGTGGATGTCCCCCTTTCCCCTAGCGAGTAGCCTACATAATAACCTACGTAATGAAAAATAAACAGGCCCCTCTAAAGATCATCGCCACAGTTGCTTGGGAAGTCTTTGCACTCGACCCCCTCTCCTCTTTCCCTGAGACTAACGATAGCAGCTGGATGTCATCTGCATCTGCGGTGCTCAGCCCACAACATCAGCTTTTTATGACAATGTCTAGAGCAATAGTAAGGCACTGGAATCATAATTATTGAGCCAGAGGGGCAATCTTTAGGAAACACTTGACCAAATGCCAAGCACTGATTAAATCATAGTGTTATCTTATTCATTTGAGTTTTTTTATACCATTGCATGACTGTGATCTAGTTTTGATACTTTTTAAATGAAATTAATTTACCAAATTACAAGGTGATATTTCATTTGACCTTGTGTACCCCCTCTAGACAGCTGACTTTTTCACTTCAAATATAATAATTTAGGAGAAGAATAATGATAATAATTAAGAATTATATGACAGGATAATTGATCTCTTTGACCGGATTTCACAGATGTAAAACAAATCAAATGCATATATATATATATTAGAGATGGGCATAGATTAAAATATTTAATCTAGATTAATCTAATGGTAATCTTGAAATTAAAGTGGCTCCTTTGAATGATGTCGAAGGTGTCCGTAATATGTGTTTGCTACCTAAATAATGACTTATATTACCTAAATAATGACTAAAAGTGGGTCTGCGCGATTGTTGAGCCGGGGGGGGGGGGGGGTGCTACCGGAGCTTTTTGTTGAACGGGGGTGCTACCGTAGCCTTTACTCGCGATAATATCGGAGATAAAAATATTATCGCCGATGACAAATCTCGCGTTAATACCGCCGATAACGCCGTTATCGGCCCATCACTAATATACACTCACCGGCCACTTTATTAGGTACACCTGTCCAACTGCTCGTTAACGCAAATTTCTAATCAGCCAATCACATGGCAGCAACTCAATGCATTTAGGCATGTAGACATGGTCAGGACGATCTGCTGCAGTTCAAACCGAGCATCAGAATGGGGAAGAAAGGTGATTTAAGTGACTTTGAATGTGGCATGGTTGTTGGTGCCAGACGGGCTGAGTATTTCAGAGACTGCTGATCTACTGGGATTTTCACGCACAACCATCTCTAGGGTTTACAGAGAATGGTCCGAAAAAGAGAAAATATCCAGTGAGCGGCAGTTCTGTGGGCGCAAATGCCTTGTTGATGCTAGAGGTCAGAGGAGAATGGCCAGACTGGTTCGAGCTGATAGAAAGGCAACTGTAACTCAAATAACCACTCGTTACAACAGAGGTATGCAGAAGAGCATCTCTGAACGCACAACACGTCGAACCTTGAGGCGGATGGGCTACAGCAGCAGAAGACCACACCGGGTGCCACTCCTGTCAGCTAAGAACAGGAAACTGAGGCTACAATTCGCACAGGCTCACCAAAATTGGACAATCGAAGATTGGAAAAACGTTGCCTGGTCTGATAAGTCTCGATTTCTGCTGCGACATTCGGATGGTAGGGTCAGAATTTGGCGTCAACAACATGAAAGCATGGATCCATCCTGCCTTGTATCAACGGTTCAGGCTGGTGGTGGTGGTGGTGTAATGGTGTGGGGGATATTTTCCTGGCACACTTTGGGCTTATTAGTACCAATTGAGCATCGTGTCAAAGCCACAGACTACCTGAGTATTGTTGCTGACCATGTCCATCCCTTTATGACCACAGTGTACCCATCTTCTGATGGCTACTTCCAGCAGGATAACGCGCCATGTCATAAAGCGCGAATCATCTCAGACTGGTTTCTTGAACATGACAATGAGTTCACTGTACTCAAATGGCCTCCACAGTCACCAGATCTCAATCCAATAGAGCACCTTTGGGATGTGGTGGAACGGGAGATTCACATCATGGATGTGCAGCCGACAAATCTGCAGCAACTGCGTGATGCTATCATGTCAATATGGACCAAACTCTCTGAGGAATGTTTCCAGTACCTTGTTGAATCTGTGCCACGAAGGATTAAGGCAGTTCTGAAGGCAAAAGGGGGTCCAACCCGGTACTAGCAAGGTGTACCTAATAAAGTGGCCGGTGAGTGTATATATATATTTAGTGAATGAAAAACATATGCCACCCATAACAAGCACACTTGTTACTTGCAGCAGCCTGTGTTAAGGAAACTGTATTTGGTGCTAAATAAATGTGTCATTACAGCAGCAGAGAAGTGAACTACGTTGTGGAGCAGCTATAATTGTCAACAGAAAATCCTGCAATACTTTCAAACACAAATGAAGACAAAGTGTTTGTGATTTAAAAAAAAGTTTGAAAAGAGCAAAACGGCAATCCATCGAAAATGTAAATGTACTGTTGAGTGTGGCAGGGTTCCTCCTTACCACACGCCACCGAAGTGGCTTCCTTTGGGGCCCTCCGACACAGGACACGGGTAGATGGTAGTTCAAGATGTTTATTGGAGATAAAGGCAGGTGGTATTCGCCGAGCTGATGTACAAACTGCCATGACAGTGGCTCCTCCTCGAGTGTGTGTGTTGATGGCTGGTTTATCCTGGGTGCTATGATTGCTCTGCACCACAGGTGTGCAGCCCCACCCAGCCAGAGTCCAATCAGTGTGACTCAGGCCAGGTGAGGCTGTAAACCAGCCATTAACAACACACTCCACACACACCCTCCACAATGAGTAAACAACTTGCGTGTCATTTCTGCGTCAGCACTCGTGGCAGGATGGATTTGTTTATTCTTGGAATCCAAGAATATGTGTTTCCTAGCGACTGCTCGCTGTCCAGTGTTTCTTAGAAACTTGGTAATGCAGCAATTGTTTATTTTAATTTTCTTGTAAATTGTCGTCACTACGATTTTGATTGTATGCATTGTTTGAGTAAGTTGTTGTTGATTACTAATGTAATCTGTGTTTGCGTTTTGGTCTCAGAAATCTCGTTCCGTGTGTGGCAGTGTGGGGGCAGCTTGGAGATCATACCCTGCAGCAGGGTGGGCCATGTCTTCAGGAAGCAGCACCCATACACCTTCCCTGGGGGCAGCGGGACTGTGTTCGCCAGGTAGAACACACACGTGCACAGGCACACAGAAGTTAAAGATTTTGTGTATAAAAATGCCATAACATTCAGAAATATGAATGAATATGGTCATATTGAGATTTGATTTTGTTTAAACATGACATATATCAAACCTCGCTTTTTATAGCATTTTCCAGTGTTTAGTCTGGCTAACGGTGACAGTATAGTGAGCTGGGAAGTTTCCATTTGATTTTTTTAAATATAAGTCACAGACATTTTTTCAATTATTTTAAACATAATGTGGGATACTGCCATCAACAGGACTAGACTGAGTCCTAACGTGGTTTTGTGTCGCTGCACTTAAACACCTAGATTATGTTTGATTCAAATGAAATGCAAAAATCAACACATGCACACACATCTCACCAACCTCAGCTATTCATCCTCTGTCCGGTGTGTGCTCCCCCTTGTGGTTGTATGCATGTATTACATGTGTTTGATGGCATGGTAAACATGGAGGTAATAATGGGACTAATTGACTATTACACAGCTGTCATGTTGTGAGATGTCCACAGTTCATCCTACACACAATGTTTAGATTTCACAGCACCTCTTGTGATTAACCAGTGACTCCCTCTTTCTCATTTTAGGTACAATTAGACACACTTAGACACATTTGTCTCAAGGCATAAGGCACTGTTTTAGGATTATTGGATGCTAAAAAAAATAGATGTGTGAACATTGTGAGAGAAATGCATTACTACAAGTAATTTAGGTGAATGGGTAACCATAGTAACTGGGTATTTCTGTCCTTCAAGCCCTTGCCAATGAGACACAACACTTCACCACACCTGCCCATAGATTTCAGTGTTGGCAGCTTGAGAATGAGAATGGGCGATGCATGAATTTTATGATACATTTGAGAGGGAGCCATTTACAAGTGTACTAACGTTACATAAAAAATGTACTATTTGTACGTGTAAACAGTCTGGTTTGAATGTTACAGTATTGTTTTGTTATTTTTTCAATCTTGCTACTCTTAGAAAATGGCATACAAAAAAGAGAGAGGAGTGAGGGAGAGAGCAGTTTTTTTTTTGTACGTTGAGTACAGAGTTTTTCTTTATTCACAAAGCAGGCAGCCTTGACCCAAACTATCAGGTTATACCGTTTTCTATTTCAATGATGCCAAAAATCAGTTATCGCACGTTTTCAACTATTTCATCTCTCTCTCTCCCTCTCTCGCTCTCTCTTTCTCTTTCTTTTCCCTCCCTCCCTACCTGGCGTCACCTCCTGCCCCATGTAGGAACACGAGGAGAGCAGCGGAGGTGTGGATGGACGAGTTCAAAAACTTCTACTACGCTGCCGTCCCGTCCGCTAGAAACGTACCCTACGGCAAGTAAGTAGCCTTGCATAATGTCACTGCACACTTGGCACACGGTTATGTAATGTGGGAATGGAGAAGGCTGTTCCAAAATGGTTATAGGATGATTTTGTTAAAGAATGAAGTATTGTTCATTCACGCATCGATGGAGATGGAACAAGGGTGTTCGCCTTTTACTGCATTCTTGCAGCCAGCAAGGGGGTTCCAGTCAGTGACTTCTCAACGTTATGCTCATTTGACAGCAATGACTTGGCCTTACTGAAAACCCTGAACACTCAAAAGTGAACATGAACTTGCACTCTTTACCGAAACTGTTTAAACCTTTTATCTTGCTCCCATTCACAGCTGTCAAATGGTCGAATTGAAGCTATAAATCAGCCAATCAAATTTGAAGTGCGTTGTAAATGTCGCTCTCGCTCTCTCTCAGTATCCAGAGTCGCTTGGAAATGAAGAAGAGACTCTCATGTAAACCCTTCAAATGGTACCTAGAGAATGTCTACCCAGAACTACGGTGAGACCTGAATGTCTGCATGCATTGAAATAGCTTCATTAACGTCATAGGAGGAGTTAAAACATCCTTCATTACAGTCCAATATCTTGTAAAATCCCTGCACAACCTCAATGAGACTTAAATAAAGGTTCAATAAATGCGTTAAAACAGTGTTGTATTATAGAATTGTGAATCATATTAACAACAATTGTATAATGGGATGGGTTGGCCACATAGTACCATGAACCTATATATACTTGTACTGTGTAGAACAGTGAATTTGGTTTGGACATGGTTTGGCCATTTAAGTGTGTGTGTGTGTGTGTGTGTGTGTGTGTGTGTGTGTGTGTGTGTGTGTGTGTGTGTGTGTGTGTGTGTGTGTGTGTGTGTGTGTGTGTGTGTGTGTG
>JAOPHQ010005596.1:20000-25509 GCA_030340625.1 Merluccius polli | reverse complement strand
GAGTGAGAGAGAGGAGGATGGAGTGAGAGAAGGATGGAGTGAGAGAGGAGGGGATGGAGTGAGAGAAGAAGGATGGAGTGAGAGAGAAGAAGGATGGAGTGAGAGAGGATGAGGATGGAGTGAGAGAGGAGGAGGATGGAGTGAGAGAGGCGTAGGAGGGCGTGAGAGAGGAGGATGGAGTGAGAGCGGAGGAGGATGGAGTGAGACAAGAAGGATGGAGTGAGAGAGGAGGAGGATGGAGTGAGAGAGAAGAAGGATGGCGCTGAGCCAGGATGGAGTGAGAGAGGAGGATGGAGTGAGAGGAGGATGGAGTGAGAGATGAGGGGGATGGAGTGAGAGAGGAGGATGGAGTGAGAGAGGATGAGGATGGAGTGAGAGAGGAGTAGGAGGGCGTGAGGGAGGAGGATGGAGTGAGAGAGGGGAGGATGGAGTGAGACAAGAAGGATGGAGTGAGAGAGGATGAGGATGGAGTGAGAGAGGAGGATGGAGTGAAAGAGAAGAAGGATGGAGTGAGAGAGGAGGATGGAGTGAGAGAGGAGGATGGAGTGAGAGAGGAGGGAAGTGAGAGAGAAGGATGGAGTGAGAGCGGAGGATGGAGTGAGAAGAGGATGAAGTGAGACAAGAAGGATGGAGTGAGAGAGGAAGAGGATGGCGTGAGACAAGAAGGATGGAGTGAGAGAGGACGAGGATGGAGTGAGAGAGAAGGATGGAGCTGAGAGAGGAGGATGGAGTGAGAGAGAGAAGGATGGAGTGAGAGAGAAGGATGGAGTGAGAGAGGATGAAGATGGAGTGAGAGAGGAGTTAGGAGGGCGTGAGAGAGGATGGAGGTGAGAGGAGAAGGAGGATGGAGTGAGAGAGGAGGAGGATGGAGTGAGAGAGGAGGAGGATGGAGTGAGAGAGGAGGAGGATGGAGTGAGAGAGGAGGAGGATGGAGTGAGCAGAGGATGAAGATGGAGTGAGAGTCTCCATGAAGGTCACGGTGCTCCACGGCTTGAATCGCACGGAGAGCTCTCACTCTCCCTCTGTTATTTCCTCTCTCTCTCTCACTCTCCTCCCATTCTCACCCTCCCCTGCTGTCCCCTGCATCCTCCACCTCTCGGTTTCACTCACATCCCTTCTCCCAGTTCATGTTCTCCTCCAGCTTTCCCTCTCCCTCTCCTGCCTCCCTTCTCTTCCTCTGGTCTCTCCCTCTCACACTCTGTTTATGTCGCTGCTTCCTTGTCAACATCTTGTGTCAGCAAGAAAAAAACGGGGGGGGGGGGGGGGGGGTTACACTCCTCTCCATCTCTCCACTCCTCTCCTCTGATCTTATCTTCTCTCCTTTGCTATTCTCTACCCTTTCTTCCTCTTATGTCCTCTTTTTTTGAGTCTTCCATCCCCCCTCCTCTCCTTTCCTTGCCTTTCTTCTCTCCTCTCTCTCTCCTTCTCCTCTCCTCTTCGTTTCTGTTATATTCTCATCTTCTCTCTTCTCCGCTTGCGGAGGTTTCCAATCTTGAGCATAAAAAGTGAAAAGGTGTTGGCGCCCTGGAGGTCAGCGCATGTGCTGCGTTCGCTCTCTCTCACACACACACAGACACGCACACGCACATAGACACACACACACGCGCGCGCCAACATACACATACCTCTCCTTTTTTGAATCCTTCACCGTGAGTGAATTTCAGAGTCTTCTCTTAACAGCTAACCGTTTCCATGGTTGCCAGATGAACGGCTGCCAGCAGCTCCACAACTCACCACATCTGGGAGGGCAGCAGCGCAGCGTTAGCAACACGCGCACACACAGCACACAGAGACTCCCAACCAATTACTTTATGATACCACTCCATTACCGCTCAATTTACCATCCGGGGTATTTAATCAAAACATTAAACACGTGTTCTGGTTTTGATAATAGTGTTTTCGATCAATGATGTTTAACGTTAGAAGAACACGCGTACACACACACACACACACGCGCGCGCACACGCACACACGCGCAATTCAGACGACAATTCTTTATAAACTGTGAGGCGCTCGCCTCCTCAGCAGCGCTGAACCTGGAGTTGGCACATTATCCCCCCGAACAAAGTCACCGATCTCCCAGGCTGATTTGCAGCAGTGGACCGACACGCCCTCCACCACCACGCCGCCGCCGCCGCTGCCGCCGCCGTGTCCGCGGCTCTGCGTCTCAGGGCCGCCGCTTCCAAAGTGACCCGATAAGTGAAACACCTAACTCATGAAAGGGTATCCGCTTGAATAAGGAGAAGCTACCTCATATAGATTTATTACACTGGACGAGAAATTATTATAAAAAATGCGGGATGAATTGCGCATAAGAAAGCGTATTGTAACTCCATGCCCCATCCATTAATAATGTGTGGGTGTGTGTGTGTGTGTGTGTGTGGGTGTTTGTGTGTGTGTGGTGTGGGTGTCCTTGTGGTTTCCTGAAGGGCGGGGCCAGGTCAGGACATCTATTTTGGCACGCTTATCTCACTCCGGCTATTTTTACTCCTGTCTTTTCCGGTCTGCCGAATACATTTCTTCTTCTGTGTAACAATTGTTTTATCCGTGTGGCAGATCATTCTAATCTCACTCCTCCTCACATACCACTCACACACACACACACACACGCATGTATATGTATGCTCCCACACGCACACACATGCACACACACACACACACACACACAAACAGATACACACACACACACACACACACACACACCACACACAAACAGATATACACACACACACACACACAAACAGATACACACACACACACACACACACACACACACACACACACATGCACATCCTGGTGGGAATATACCACTGTTCCTGTTGGCTCTCGCTTACCGTATTGGCTCTCGCTGACCCAGCAGAATATGTGTCCGTCCCGTAAGTGTTCCCCCCTCACCCCAAGGGGACAGGTCCAATGGGTCCTCCTCCTGCATGGCCTCCAACTGTCTCCACCTGTCTGCCATCCTCAAATATAATATAAGTATTCACTGTATAGTCGTCCCTGTCCCTAATTTCTCTTTCACAATTTTTGGAACATCTACGGTGGTGTGCCAACAAGGAAAAATAGTTAGAAATGATTTGTACTTAATAATTTATCAGTGTTAATATTACTGTAACAATATTTTGAGCACATAAATCTGGCGTTGTTACTGTAAAAAAGAGAAATGAGAGAGACGAGAGCCGTTAAACACATGAGTCTTCTTTGTGTTCATTGTGAGAGTAAGACCTATTTTGGTGGGCATTATGTTAAAACTGTGGATGCTCCGGTCTCTTAATGGTAAATAATGTATAGAGTTTTGTCTCAACCGCGTTTGTGTGTGTGTGTGTGTGTGTTTGTTTTTGTGTTTGTGTGCGTGTATGCTTGCGTGCGTGCATGTCTGTGTGTGTGTGTGTGTGTGTGTGTGTGTGTGTGTGTGTGTGTGTGTGCAGACTCAGAGTTTTGCTGTCTCCCACACCTCGCAAAGACTTGTGAATCCAGTATCCATGGAAATCGCGAGGGGGGGATGCTGACTTCCTGACACCTTCTGTCCCATGGGACACTAAGCGTCAGCAGCTCTTGTCAGTGTGTGCGTGCAAATTGTGTGTGTGTGTGTGTGTGCGCATATGGTTTCCTCTTGTGTATGTTGAGGCAGGTGTATTGAGTTGTTGTTTTTATGTGATAAACAGAAGTGTTTATATATAGACCTAGCATACAGAGACAACACTGTTTCTGTAAGTATGCATGTATTGTATGTATGCATGCTGTGTGTGTGTTTGTGTGTGTCTGTTTGTATATGTGTGTGAATCTGTGCATGTGTATATATGCGTATGTGTGCATGCCGTGTGTGTGTGTGTGTGTTTGTATATGAGTGTGTATCTGTGTGTATGGCTGTGTATTTGAGTGTGTGTGCATGCTGTGTGTATGGCTGTGTATTTGAGTGTGTGTGCATGCTGTGTGTGTGCATGTATGTGAGTGTGTGTGTGTGTATCTGTGTGTATGGCTGTGTATTTGAGTGTGTGTGCATGCGTGTGTATGTATACACATGCTGTGTGTATGTATGTGTATGAGAGTGTGTGTGTGCATGCTGTGTGTGTGCATGTATGTGAGAGTGTGTGCATGCTGTGTGTATGTATGTGTATGTGAGTGTGTGTGTGTGCATGCTGTGTGTATGTGTGTATGTGAGTGTGTGTGTGTGCATGCTGTGTGTATGTATGTGTATGTGAGAGTGCGTGTGCATGCTGTGTGTATGTATGTGTATGTGAGAGTGTGTGCATGCTGTGTGTGTGTATGTATGTGCATGTGAGTGTGTGTGCATGCTGTGTGTATATGTATGTGTATGTGTGTGTGTGTGTGCATGCTGTGTGTGTATGTATGTGTATGTGTGTGTGCATGCTGTGTGTGTATGTATGTGTATGTGTGTGTGTGTGTGTGTGTGGCTGTTTGCCTGAGCCTGCTGCTGTGATTTGGTCAGAGGAACCCGCGACCTTGACAGTGGCAGCCAAGACCATGAAGCACTCTGTCTTTCTGTCTGTCTGTCTGTCTGTCTATCTATCTATCTGTCTGTGTCTGCCTGCGTGTCTGTCTATCAATTTGTATGTGTGTGTGTGTCTGTGTGAGGGGATGAATCATGTCTTCATGAGTAGACTGCAGCCTAGGCCAACCCCCCCCCCCCAATTCCTATCATCTGAGGATGAATGAGGGGCAATATATGGCCGGGCAATGATTCAATTGATGAATTCAATTTGAATGGTATTGTATCGTCGCGAAATGAAGACATTGACTTATCGCGATACCCGGTTTTATAGCATCAATTAATTGCGATGAGAAGATATGCCCTCAAAATGATCAAATGAGGTTTGAAGCATCGGTGAGAACGTAAAACCAGTTTTAGTCCGACACCCTTTAAATCTCCATATGTAACGACCCTCAGTGAAGACTGTTCAGAATGGTGTTTTGAATTCATGAGCATATTGTGATATTTATGGCTATTATTGTGTAAAATTCCCCATAATTATCGCGATAATACATTTTCCATATCGCCCACTGCCTTAGCTACGGTCTCTGGATGAGTATCTGTTGCCTGCATCGTTACTAATAATCAGTCCCCCCCATTCTGCCGCCTCGTCTCCCCCTCCCCCAAATGGGGGTGTGGGGGGGTGGGGGTGTGAATCAGGGGAATGACTTCAGCACCCGGGGGGGATGTGAGTTGTTCCACTCAGTTATCAAGTCCTTCGGGGACGAGGGACAGGGGGGGGGTCTATGTGGAGGAAAACATAACAACACAAACACAGATATAGATGCCTACCCAGGAGCGGATACACGGACATAAAAGGGGGGAGACAGTGACTGGATGAAGTCAATAAAGGAGAAACGGTGGAAAGGTGGAGAGGACTGTGACTGTGTGGAGGAGAGATGCCGGTTCTTCCAGGTTTAGACTCTCACCGCATTGGCAATGTTCTTTACACTTCCTACCAGGCACAAACACGCCCAGTGTTGCTATGGATATAGACCTTGGTGTGTGTGTGTGTAT
>JAOPHQ010005596.1:0-15000 GCA_030340625.1 Merluccius polli | reverse complement strand
GAATATATAACCAAAGCTGAAAACACATCATCGTAAACCATTGGGCTTGTAGGCTACTGCCCAATATTTTTTGCTACACTACCACATTTACCATGATATAAGAATACGCAAAATGTGAACATGTCCCCTTTTTTTTCCCGGTATATTGTTGATACGTGGATCGCCAAACTACAAATGTCCCCGTTTTTTTTTCATATTATAAATCCGGTCACGTTAGCCTCGCTGGCCCGGGTTGTTTGTTCTCCGTTAGCCGGTATATACAGTAACTGTTATCTGTTAGCCACCATCATCACACTATGTTATTCACATCTCCAACTGATGCACCCCACACCCACTCTCTCACCCCCCCCCCCCCCCCCCACACACACACACCCCGCCCCCCATCCCCCCCCCCGACTCCCTGGTAACTCCTTGTTACCTTGACAACCAAGATTTAAGCAAGCAGGTATACAGCAGACAGACAGACGGCCTGCCGACGCGAGCATGTGAGAAGAATAAAAAAAATTTAAAAAACGGGTCGACATGACATGTAGTCAAGTCGACCCGGGTTTTTTTTTATTTTCCACTGAATCCATCAATCAGCCTCTTCATCTCTCTATCTCTCCATCTCTCTCTATCCACCTCTGTTGCTATCTCTCATACTCTTCCTTAAACACACACACACACACACACACACACACATAAAACACACACATAAAAACAAAGGACTCAAATGCTGTACATTTATAAATGATAGTACGGCATCAGTACTCATGAATATAATCAAGAGTCACAACAATAACATGACAACAACGGTGATCATAATGTAGATTAAGGTTGGCATTGATAACGCACTTGTACTCCTCGTTCAGAGCGATGTCAGGCTACATCATCACACACACGCATGCACACATACACACACATACACATACACATACATTAGATACACACATCATCACACACACACACATACGGCGCCGTGCACAGACATAACAGGGAATAGATGTTGCCACACCGCCGCGGCGCCGCCATCCATAATCAAACACTTTGTTCATAACATGGGACCCGTTTAAATTCTACCGAAACACATTATTCCACGAAGAAACCGCAGATTTATTGAAGTAATGCAAGTCAGTCAGTGTAAGAAATGCAGTCACGTATCTTTCATTATAAGTAATGATCAGATTCTAGATCAGCAGTCCTACTCTGACACGCCAGATATATAAACCGCCTAAATTTGGGGTTTCAAAACTTCCTTCTGTTTTCATGTTCTGTATTATTTTGTAACACTGCATATATTTTATGAATAAGACATGCGGTACAACTACTGAACTACAGTTTGAACATGTTTTTGAGCATCACACCGAGAGGAAAATAAACCACAGTATTTTATTATATTCAAAAACACACACACACACACACACACACACACACTGCGACATGCCTAAAACTATGCAAAGCGTAACCACCTTCTTCCAAAATTAATTGCATATTTGAGGCTATATAATGATGCAATTACAACATGAAGGTGGCAAGTCCTACTGACCTACTTCATAGGATATATAACAAGTAAAAGTAAGTAAGTGTTGTTTAATCGTGGTTTCATAATTAAAACAGCGTCTACCAACCTGAGTGTTATTCACCGTAACCGGGGTAACTGGGGCTGAGGACGCGGTGCTTTCATGACAAGTTCAGTTGATTTGAGACAAAACCATTTGGGGGGGGGGGGTACTTTTTAAATTGATAAGGTGTATTTATTTGTGGATAGTACTATACATTTCCCTCTTTATATTTGATAGAATTTCAATAACAAATACGTAAAAAATTAAATACAATTACGTTAACACCTGCCAAAAAAGGGCACTGAGGGCACACATACACAGAGACACACACACACACATACATATAAACACACACATATAGACACACACACTCACCACACACACCCACACACTCACACACACACGCACGCCGCATACTCACCATACATGAAAGTGGACACACACACACTTCCATTTCCATAGAGGAAACGCAGCGCTCCCAAATGTAATCCGAAAGGAATTTATGTTGAATAAGCAGAGGCTGGAGGTTTTTCTCGGAGGAGAAAATAGAGCAGTTAATTTCATGCTAATTCAAGTCAAATTAGTTCCAAGATGACTTGGAGATCGCCCACTGAGCATCTGCAGATAACTTTCACGTGCATGTGTCTCAGTGTGTCATGCAGAAAAATGTTTCAATCCAACATGTCTATGTGTATGCCTGTGTGCGTGCGTGCGTGCGTGTGTGTGTGTGTGTGTACGTGCGTGTGTGTGTGTGTACTGATGTGTTTAGTGTAGTGTGTGTAGATGGGGTATGTGGGGACAGTAAAATAACATGAGAACAGGTGGTCATAGCCCTCCGGCAGTCCCACTTTCATCCCCCCCACTCTGTCAGCTGACCACTAGAAGCCTTTCTCCCTTTGTGCTATCTAGTACCCCCCCCTCTCTCTCTCTCTCTCTCTCTCTCTGTCTCTGTCTGTCTCTCTCTCTCTTCCCGATCAGTCCAAACTTTGCATGTTTGCTATCCCGCTAGGCTGTTTTTCCCCTGGTGCTTTTTGTTGCCTCAAATGTGTCCCCATTTTCTCCCTGCTCTTGCTTTATTTCTCTCTCCCCCTCTCCCCCTCTCTCTCTCTCTCTCTCTGTCTCTCTCTCCCTCCCCCCTCTCCCCTCTGTCCTGGGTGCCTGGGCTCCAGGGCTGTGGGGTAGGAGTTAGCGCTGGCTGACTAGCCGTAGTCCCAGCGGTGGGGGCAGAAGCTGCATACTGAGGGAGAGATCTCCTCCTCCTCCTCCTCTTCCTCCTCCTCTTCCTCTTCTCCTTCTTCTGTGCGAGACTTCACCGGAGGCGCGGCTACTTCTCTCCTCTCAGCTCTCTCACTCTTTTCTTTTTTATTCTTCCTACTCCTCCTACTCCTCCTCCTCCTCCTCTTCATCCCTCTATTTTTTTTGTTCCCCGCCCTCCCCCTCCTCCGTCACACTTCCAGCAGTGTTCCCTCGGTCTCTGTCTCTCTGTATCGTCCTGTGTGTGTGTGTGTGTGTTTTATGGGGGTGGCGGGGGTACTCTGGGGGTCTGCTATGGTTAGCCTTCACCATGAATCCGACAGTGAAGATCCACCTTCAGAATGGAACCCACTTTAACACCTACATGTATCAGGTAAGGTGCCCTGGCGCGCAGCGCTTCACCAGGATAATAATATCCACACCTTTAGGTCTCTCTCTCTCTCTCTCTGTCTCTCGCTCTGTCTTTCTAAGTCTCTCTGTCTCTCTCTCTGTCTCTCATTGTCTCTCGCTTTCTCTCTGTCTTTCAAAGTCTCTCTGTCTCCGTCTCTCTCTCTCTCTCTGTCATTCTCTCTCTGTCTCTGTCTCTCTCTCTCTCTGTCATTCTCTCTCTGTCTCTGTCTCTCTGTCATTCTCTCTGTGTCACTCTCTGTCTCTGTCTCTGTCTCTCTCTCTCTCTCTCTCTCTGTCTCTCTCTCTCTCTGCTGCTGCTTCTGACACCCACCTGCCCACATGCTCTCCACGTGCCCTTGTCTCAGTGTATTGATTTAAGTGTTGATGGCTTTTCTTTCGTTCCTTCAACAAGGAATATCGCCCCCCCCGCCCACCCCACCCACCCGATGCTTTTTCCATACCCCTCTTTTCTCGCTGGATTTCCTCCTCCTGTCCTCTCTCTCTCTCTGTGTCTCTGTGTGTGTCTCTCTCTCTATCCTCTTGTTCTGTCTCTCTCGGTCTCTCCCTCTGTCACTCTCTCTCTCTCTACTTTCACTGCCCTTTGCAAAACGTTGTCAGTTTCCGCTTTGTGTCATTTTTGATGATGTGATGTTTTGCTGAGAGGTCAATTATGTGCTGGTGTAGGATGTACTGTATGCGTCAACACAACAACTCCTCTGTGTGTGTGTGTGTGTGTGTGTGTGTGTGTGTGTGTGTGTGTGTGTGTGTGTGTGTGTGTGTGTGTGTGTGTGTGTGTGTGTGTGTGTGTGTGTGTGTGTTCGTCGCCAACCTGTTCATTTCACCATGTTCATGTGCAAGAAACAGACTCTATGGAAGTCGAACTCTTTGTGTTTCTCCCTCCATCCATGTCCTTTACAGGAAGGACTTCCTCTTTCTCTCTCTCTCTCTCTGTCTCTCTCTCTATATCTCTCTGTCTCTCTCTCTATCTCTCTGTCTGATGCATCATTGGGGGAGCAGGTTTGTTTTGCTTCAAAAAAGGGAAACATGCAAGGCATGAATGGATGCTATTCTCAGCCTGTCTTCTTCGGTTACAGAGGATGAGAATATGAGGGGAAGTGGCCTAGCTGGGGGTGGTGGGGGGGGGGGGGGGGGGGGGGGGGGGGGTTTGGGGACGGGGATGCAGTGCCGTATGAAAAGGATATTGATGAGAAATGGGAGAAAAAAAAGGGAAAGAGTAAAAGTGTTGGAGGGCTGTTGCGTCAGCTTCTCCGCCGCACGCGGCTCCGCGCACGGTCGATCTTCGTTACCGATCACTCTTCCCGTTAATTGACTGCTGATGAGCGTCTCTGTGCATTAACAGTTCATTAACTTCGGTAAACAATATTCACATCCCCAAAACCCATCCCACAACAAACGTAGACCACAGAGCCTGCATTGGGATCCTCCACCAGCCAAGACATGCTTCAAAGAAATTCCCCACAGCTCTGGGATGGTGAAAGGCACCAGAACAGAAGGTACCTACGGAGAGGATGATGTGTCAAGTTTAGGCAGAGCTGTGTGTCTGTTGAAATGAGTCCAGCTCTGGATTGGGTTGATCCAGTTTTGTGGGGCAGTGACCATAATTAGCTTTACTGATTATGGGCACTGAAATGAGACATGGAGTGCGAGATGGCTTGGTCAAGTTGTGCAATTACTGTCATTAGAAGGGAAGTGGGAAGGGTACTGTGTGTGTGTGTGTGTGTGTGTGTGTGTGTGTGTGTGTGTGTGTGTGTGTGTGTGTGTGTGTGTGTGTGTGTGTGTGTGTGTGTGTGTGTGTGTGTGTGTGTGTGTGTGCATGCAGATGCATGTGTGTGTGTGCGTATGCATGTTAGTGTGTCACTTTTCATGTGCATAGTTTATAACATCACACAGGAAGCCTACTATTGAACAATGACATCAATCTCTTAACAGATACAGTAAGGCCATCTACAAAACTACATCTCTCTCTCTCTCTCTCTCTCTCTCTCTCTCTCTCCTCTCTCTCTCTCTCTCTCTCTCTCTCTCTCTCTCTCTCTCTCTCTCTCTCTCTCTCTCTCTCTCTCTCTCTCTCTCTCTCTCTCTCTCTCTCTCTCTCTCTCTCTCTCTCTCTCCTCCTAGTACTGTGTTCTCCCCTCTGCAGTGGTGAAGAGTTTCCGTGCTGTGATATGTGATTCTCCCCTGGGAATCTCCTCATTCTCCACCCTCTGCTCCAGCCCTGCATTCATCCTACACTACATCCCTCCCCCCCCGCCATTCTCCCTCCCTGGTCACATGACTGAGTGACACACACAGGTCGTCAGGTGTCCTCCTCGAAGAATGCGGCTCCGCAACGCTGTATCCCTCGGGTGCTCTACCTCCTCTCCTCTCCCATAGATATGTCTACTTGTCACTTGATGACTCTATTGATAAGGGTAACCCGAGCTATTGAATGCCACATGCTTCTAGATGATGTTGTTGGTGGTGTCGCGATATTATTAGCTAGGTGTGCAGGTTTTCATTTGAAGAGCCAAACCTACAAACGTGTTTGTAAGAGAAAGAAGGAAAATAAGTCTGCTCACCCTTTTCCTGCTGGAAGGAGGAACACAGGATATGCTGGTGGTGGTGATGGTGGTGGTGGTGGTGGTCGTAGTTGTGGTGGTGGTGGTGGGGAAGTCTCGCTCTTCTCCCTATTCACATCTGCATTGTTGTGGGGAAAAGGTCACACATCATCTGCTGGCACTGTTAGCCCTTTTTAAATAACACACGCGCCGACACATAAAGGCACACACACACACACACACACACACACACATTGTGTGGAGAATTGTGTATTTTGTGATTAAATGTGATTTTTTTTCATGTCGTTTTTTTCTCCTTTATCCCTCTGCACTCAAATCAGACAGACACACATGCATCCAAGCATGTGCGTACACACACACACACACACACACATACACTTCCAGCAGTATGGCTCTCATCCTTTAATCCCAAACTGCTTAAGGAAGCAAAGGGAAGCAATCCCTTTACAGTGTCTGGGCTCTGCACTGTTTGGTAACCACTTGCACATCTCACACTGAGGCCGAGCAGCAGCCCCCCCCCTGCACCCTAAAACTGGCTTCTTTCCTTTCAACTGGATGCAAGAGTTCTTAGTACTTAGCACTAGTAGTGAGTGTTAGTATTAGTGTGTGTGTGTGTGTGTGTGTGTGTGTGTGTGTGTGTGTGTGTGTGTGTGTGTGTGTGTGTGTGTGTGTGTGTGTGTGTGTGTGTGTGTGTATGTGTGTGTGTGTGGGCGTGTGGGTGTGTGCAGTCACACAGGATCAATTAAAAGGGAAGGAGGGAGTCGAAACTTTTTTTTAAGATCCTTGCCCGTTTAGACATAAATAGCCTCATTAATACCCATTGTACCTGTTTGTTTTTTTCCGAGCCATTTGTCAGTGTGCTCCCTCTGGGCGGTGCGCTGGGGCGTGGCGGCGGGGCAGTGGGGAATGTGCAGGGCGTCTCTGAAAAAGGCTGAGGGATGACGGAGGGAGAAACCAAGTGAGGTTAACCAAGGGAAGAGAGTATGTGTATTTTAACGGGCTTTTTGGGGTGATGGAAAAAGGACGTGAGCGGCGTGTGAACATCTGTTCGTCGGAGCTGGACTGAACCGGACTGGTCGCCTTCCTCTGTGGAACACAGGGAAGTAGAAATGAACATGCTGACCCATTTTCCCCCCTTCTCTCTTTTTTCATTTCCTTGTCCTTTCCTCTCTGCTGAGCTTTATTCCCTACGGGGCAATGGACACAAGCTAGAACCAACGCTCTCCATGTAGATGCCTTTGTTAAAACTGGGTGTTGGGGTTTGGAAAAGCAGCCTCCAGAGGCCCCTTAGTGCACAGCAGGACATTCAATACAATGGAAGAAAAATGAATGTTAATGAGGCAGGGCCTTTTTACAAAATACAAGGAAAGACAACATTCAATATAAATCAATATCAACATTGTGTGTTTGTGAGTGCATACGTGTGCGTGTGTGTATGTGTGTGTGTGTGTGTGTGTGTGGGTGTGTGTAATTCACAGTGTGAATGTGAAAGGTACGACACCAAGTCATTGAGCCTCTGCAGTGTCAGAGCTGCAGGAAAGTTGTGACAGTGTGTGTGTGTGTGTGTGTGTGTGTGCGTGCGTGCGTGTGTGAGCCTGTGTGTGAGCCTGTGTGTGTGTGTGTGTGTGTGTGTGTGTGTGTGTGTGTGTGTGTCAGAGACTATTTAAGGCCTGTGGGTATTGGTATGGCGTAAGGCCAAGGATCTGGAAAATGCCTACAAAGCACCAACTCTCCCTTTCTCACTTTCTTTCTCTCACACACACACACACACAATAAAAAATGGAAAAATATAGATTTTAGAAAATATATTTTTCTGGATTTATTTTTGGCATATACTATTCACAGCATACCATAGCGTAAAGATTTTGCTTAAGGACTTTGAGTGTGATATGTGATATATTCAATGATGATGCTAACCATGTTGCAGTGCTAGCTGTGCTGCTAGCCGGGCTGCCAGTGATGAAGCTAGAGTTGATATTAACCATGCTGCAATTGATGATCCTTGCCGTGCTGCTAGTGACGATGCTAGTGTTGATGCCAGCCATGCTGCTAGTGATGATGTGACTTGTGATGATGCTAACCTCAGTGTCTCTGGGCTACAGGAGTTCGCCACCCTGACCAAGGAGCTGAATGTGTGCCGGGAGCAGCTTCTGGAGAAAGAGGAGGAGATATCTGAGCTGAAGGCCGAGAGGAACAACACCAGAGTATGTTTTTGTGTTTACTGTTCACCGGGTGTACTGACTTTGCGGAAAGGGTTGCCTTTCAAGGACACGAAAAATCATATTAGTTTTGGTGTGTGTGTGTGTGTGTGTGTGTGTGTGTGTGTGCGCCTGCCTTAAAGCTGCTGCTGGAGCATCTGGAGTGTCTGGTGTCGCGACACGAGCGCAGCCTGAGGATGACGGTGGTGAAGAGGCAGGCCCCGCCCCCGTCTGGGGTCTCCAGCGAGGTGGAGGTCCTCAAGGCCCTCAAGTCCCTCTTTGAGCACCACAAGGCCCTGGACGAGAAGGTGGACAGTACACACGATACACACACACACACACACACACACACACACACACACACACACACACGCATAACTCAACAATCCCAACCACAATGGAGCCCCATCTATAAAGCTATTAATATACATAATATATTATCCTTGATTAATTATTCATGTGCACATCTGTCCCGTCTAACTATCTAATCACAACTCCCATGTCTCTGGGTGTGTTTTAATGCGTTGTAATATTTGATGTGTCTGTGGCTGGCAGGTACGCGAGAGGCTCCGCGTTGCACTTGAGAGGGTAGCATCACTGGAGGGTCAGCTGGCAACGACCACCACAGAGGTAAGAGTATTATTAGGATTATTGTTGTTTTTATTTATTGTTTTTCTTTCTTTTTTTTCAATTATGTATTAGTATTATTAGTATTGTTATTAGTAACAATAGCAGTATTATTTATTTTTTTATGCTACTTTTATACTACTTATACTATTTTTATATTCATCCCCACACACACACACACACACACACACACACACACACGCACGCACACGCACACATTCACCACAGTTCTTCCCAAAACTCTCAAACTCTTCCCAAAGTATGCCCCATAATAAAGCTATCCCAGATACTACCAAAACTTCATGACATGATGTTATTTACATTTCGGTATGAACCACACTAATACATCCGACAGCCAGAGTTGTGGGCTTGTACTGATCACAGAATCTCATTATGGGACAAGCCCACTCAGTGACACCCGCTCTGCCACATCGTAATGAGACAAGCGGCGTTGCCCCTTCGACTCCACGTACAGCTTAATAACCCAGAGGGGACACAGAGTGAGACGGGGGTTTCATCAGACCCTAACACTGCATCTCAGGAGCAGTGCTGAATATACACGTGGACACACACACACAAACACACACACATATGCTCGCACACTCCAACACGATTACTTATTTATTGCTCAATTATTTCATGGTTAATACAAACACACTTCAACAACAGCCTTGTTGTGTGTTAATGTGCGCTGACATACCCAGTCAAATCCGTGCGTAATGTGCATTTCATAATCTGGTTACGGGTTTCCACAATTTGAATTGTGCTCGTTCCCCTTTCACATGGGAATGATATATCCTAATCTCAACACACACACACACACACACTGCAACACAACCACCAAGCTCACACTAACACAACCACCACACACACACACACCAACACAATGACCAAGCACACACTAACACAACGATCACACTAACACAACCACACCCTTATATCTTATGAACGTCTGCTCATGCATTGACCTGTGTTGCAGTTGACCACGGTGAGACAACGCAAGCACGGCGACTCCGACGGATCCAAGCCAACATGGAAGGTCTGTCCAGCCTGTCCTTCTTCTGTCCAGCCTCTCCTCCTTCTGTCCAGCCTCTCCTCCTTCTGTCCAGTCTGTCCTTCTCCCCTGTCCGTTCTCACTCTCCGTCCCTCCCCTCTGTTGTTATCCGTCTATCGCCATGTCTCATGGTATCTCTATCCTCCCATGTCTGCATCTCCACATCTGTCATTAACAAACAAACATACTTGACACACACACACACACACTTAACCAGTGCTCCAACCCTCTGGAGCTCCCTCTCATTACACATCACAAACTCTGACTCACTCCCAATTTTCAAAACCAAACTCAAAACCCGCCTCTTCCAAACTGCATACAACACCTGACCAGTACTCCCTGTCCACCCTGCCTTTCATCTCCACTTGGGCCTTTTATTCCTGCAATAAGTATCCACCATTCCACTGATTTTATATATATATATATATATATATATATATATATATATATATATATATATATATTAGAGGTGTACAGAGACGTCATTATCTTTATCTGTTCAATGAACAAAATTATCTGTCTCTGTATCTGTATTCGGATAGAAGACCAGAAGTGGGCGTGGCAGAAGTCACGCCCACGTCACGTTAAATCGGGCAAATGTATTTTCTAAACTTATATTCATCGGCAATGACATTTTTGTGCCTTCAAAGCATCAAATTGATTTAATATTGTCATATAATTAATTATGAAATAAATGCACACATCCTCATACTTTCCTTTTCATCTCCCTCTCTCTTTCTTTTTTCTTTTGAACTAAACTAAACTAACTAAACTACTAACTAGACGCTCAGTCAAAATTCCATGAAACCTATGGCTGATAATACATACAGCATATTACAGCTTAAACGGATAAATATTGACTGAAATATAAGGTAAAACTTCGTTTTTTTCAATATTTCGACTGGGTTTTTTAAATGGAGGAAATTACCACATGCATCTAAAAGCTACAGGGACTAAGCTTCATTTTGATGTATAGGTCGTGGGGGTTTGAAAGAAATCCAGCTGTCACACACACCAGGCTTTTGTCTGGTGGCCATCCACAATGATATCAATCGATTTGAAGAATAATGGCTGACACACAGACATGTCAATCATGCCTTTTTTTTTTTAAATAATAACGAGCAACTTCGGGTAGATGAAATATCTGTTTCCATCGCATTATCTGTGCTTTCCCGAACAACATATTTGGATTCGGGTACATCCCTAATATATATGTACTAATGCAGTTCCCTGTTCAAATCAATGTTTGTTCCTTCAATTAATTTTAACTTTTAATTAAATTACTATTCTTACCCCTTAACCATTAGCTTAACTCACTGATAGTGTTATCAATATCAAAATACCCAATAACATGCAAATATTCAAGATCATTCAGTTTAGACAATTTATATAGAAATATATTAAACATACATTCACCTTGACACATAAAACATTAGCTTTAAATTGAAAGTTCAACTGCAAGGGAAATACAATATTACAACCAGTAGCGTGCGGTGAGCCTCATTTTCAGTGGGGCGAAGCTACCCGTGTGGCCGACCACGCCCACAATATGTTTTTTGATGTGTATTTTTGAGCTACATTAATAGATGTTAACTAAACTAATTATGAACAAAAATACCGAACGTGCTTTGAAGCTTTGAACGTGTCAGCCGCAACACATGCATGATGTTGGGCGAATTAGTATGTGCAATGGAAACACCAACCAGGTCTGGAATCATCTTTAGCTCGAGCTGTATAATACAGTAACGAAGTGTATAGACCCCTTCGAGTGCAACGTCACAGAAATATGCGCACGCGTCTTGGGGTCAGAAAAACACCTACTCACATAGACTTCCACTAACGAAGTCCAAACAAAAAGTCTAAAATGCCGACCTGTAGCGCTGTTGGATGTGAAAATAGGACCAGCAGTGGCGTTGACCAGATTAGGACATTGTCCACTGGTTTAAGAATAAATAAATAAACTTACCCCGCCATGCAGGTGCAGTTAGCCGTGTGAATGAAGCACTTCTCCTTGTTGTAGATCACCCATGCCTTGTACAACCATGTCTTCTTCCCTTGACGCTAATTAACCCAATCTTTATTGGAGCTGGGTCTGGCAAACTATCGCCGTCAGCCAATACCAATTTGTTGAGATATTATTCCCGGTCCTTAGCCTAATCGGCAACGAGAGAGCATATTCGGAAATATTCTGAGGAGAATCGTTGACAGCCATGTTCTTCACTTTGTTTAGACGCGAAAAGACGTGTGCGCACTCTCGTGGCTTGGCATGTTTACAAACAATGAAAGGGTCTATTGGCGGAGTAATTCTAGTTGAGCATGGGGCGGATAAGTTGACGACCATATAGGACTCTATTAGCGCGGGCTGAAATCCCTATTGCAGCCTGCAGGGTTACGTGATGAACATACGGAGGAGCGCGACCGTTGAGTTGAACCGCCCCAACATTGAAAGATTACGCTCAAGTAGAATTGCCACCATCCAAAACTTGATGTCAACGTACCAAAAATAGTGTAAAGGTCTACAGAAACTATAGATAGTTAATGTGATGCAAATATTATTAGAAATAGATTCATGGAGCTGGAGCAAGGATTTTTGGAGGAACTATTTTTTTGGGAGCCTGCTCTTGCAAGTAGGTGGTTCGTCGCCCCACCTGCCCACATGAGCCGCACGCTACTGATTACAACCTTTTCAGACCTAAAACTAAGCCGCCATGAAACTAAATAAATCCCACGAAATGGAATAGACACCAAACCCACGTCAGTCAGAGGCGACGCTGCAGGCCGTAGCGTCGCGAGGGAGCGGTGAGAACACAATGGCCGCTTCGCGCCAAAGAACACTCACCGCGAGCGCCGGTCGTCGTCCTCGTCCACGCCGTGGCCGCGCGGTCCTCGCGCCGCTGGGGAACGAGACCGTCGTCGCAGAGAAGTCCAGGAGAGACTGAGCTCGTAGAAGAACTGCCCTGGTGTCACGTGACCGCCGAGCGGCTGCTCACCGGCAGCAGTTCGGGCGGAAGTTCGGGCTAGCTCGCGCTGATTAGCCGTCCTCTCGTCGGTGAAAACTCTAGCCGAGTACTTCACAACCGAAGCACATAAACGCTACCGAAGTCACTCATGAATACTTATCTAAACCGCACTGTCCGTGTGTTCAAAAGCACTCAAAGGAAACACGCATTAAAACTTGGCGTTCTGCCGAACTTCTAACGTGATTCACGTGTCCAGCGTTACTAATCTCCATTTCTCACGTCTCTCTTACGCGTTCGTCTCGAACTCTCACGCCGACCTCTGATTGGCTCTTACTCCAAGTACATGAATCCAAACTAACACTAATTTTGTAATGCATGTAAACATTATTTAAACATGTTTAGCGTCAATAAAAACACGTATGGAAGTAAAATAAACAAAATAAAAAAATATAATAAAAAAATAAAAAATAGAGTTAAGGAAATACCCCAAATTCCCATAGGGCTACACTACATACGTACAGACAGAGGTTCCTCGCTTTATAGCTAGATCAGATCTACAAACACTACCCTCCAACAACATACAAGCGCAGGTCTGAATCCCTTTTGCCTTTTTTTTCTGATCATGATAATGCTTTTTTTTTTTATTCGTCCCCTGTCTGTCTAGACCCAGGTCTCCCAAGCTAGGTGACTAGCATCTGCAATAAGCAGACGTTATGTAATGTTTATCCCTCCACTGGGGACGACAAGCTAGCGAGGCCAGACGTATCACATTACTCAGATGGACCAGAAGGATCCTTGCCTCATTTAGCTTCGGCGTCTGTCTTTTACAGTCCTAGGTACCTACAAAAATAGGTTGCATTTGACTTGTATTACTACTACTACAAAAAAAAGAGGACCACTAAAATATAAATGAAGTGGCAAATCAATCGTGTTCAAATGGTGACGAATACAGCGCTAAAGAATTCAATATTTTAATTGGTGTTTAATTGGTGCAAATATGGTCTCAGCATTTCAACATTTCCTTCCTCACCCCCGGGATTCAGCACTCAGACCCACACTCTGGCTGCTTGGTGGGGCCATTTTCTTGACCCCCCCCGTGCGCGCGCAATAATCGGCCCCACAGCCATTCTTTAGGACCACCCGTTCGACCAACATCCTCCTTCCCCTTCACCAACATGTCCTCCGTGCTTTACTTAGACATACCTCTGGACGGTCCCTCTCAGTGGTTCCTACCACAGCGCACACACACTCACACTCACACACACACACACACACACACACCAGTAGATGCATTTAGCCCCAGCCTGAGCCTATAGTAGGAACAGCTCCCCAACCAAAAACCGGAAAACCTAGTTGTATTCCTTCGGGACTATGCAGGAGCATCAGTGTTTGGGGGTGGGGGGGGTCCTTGCATTGTATTAGACAACAGAATTGTGTATTGTCAGATTCCCAAGGCGCTTTTGTAGCCCACAAAGCGTGTGTTTGATTTGTTTTGTTGTTGTTGTATTCCCAACCTGGAAAGAGAGAGAATCTGGGGGTCCTGATAACTTGTCTTTCTTGATTTCTCCTTTCTGGATATGCCTCCCTGAAGGTTTGTTGAATTAATATCCTGTAAATTAACACCACTTTGAGCTGCGAAAAGCAAGAGACACAGCATCAAAACATTCACAGCCACAGACCACCTGGTATAGCTTCTGCTCACTTCCTGAAAACCGGTCTGTCCTATCGAAGCCAAAAAGAACCATACTCATGTCCCCAGACAACCTGCATTATAGGATCTGCTTGTGTCCATTTTATTTGTGTAGCCCTTAATCCCTTGTTACAGTCTCAAAGGGCTTTACACGCCATATATCTATGACACCCCCTAACCCGAGCCTCCCAAAGGGCAAGAAAAAAACCTTGAGAAGGAACGCAGAGTGGGGGGGATCCCTCCTTCCAGGGACTAGGAGTTAGGAGTTAGGAGTGCAACGGGGTGCAATTATGGACGTACACAATTGTACGCATTACAAGCAAAACATTGCGTCGTCAGCATCCGTGTTTTTCTGTTTGCGCCGCTCGACAGAGGCTTCCCAACGGCTCCATCGACGCCCATGACGACGGTAACCGGGCGGCGGAGCTCCAGGAGCTGCTGGACCGGACCAATCAGGAGCTGGCCCAGAGCCGCGAGCGCTCCACCGCCATGAACGGCCGCGTGGCCGAGCTGGAGGCGGAGCTGGCCAACGCCCGCCGGGAGCTGAGTCGCAGCGAGGAGCTGTCCATCAAGCAGCAGCGGGAACAGAGAGAGGTGGGCGTACGGTGAAAGAGAGGAGATGATGGGGGAGGTTGTGGTGGGGGGGAAAAAATGAAAACAAATACACTTTTTTTCACTTCTTCATATATTAAAGGAACACTTCACCCATT
>JAOPHQ010005595.1:20000-28824 GCA_030340625.1 Merluccius polli | reverse complement strand
CCACCCCCACACCCGCCGCACCCACCCATCAGTGGTCCATGTGATCCCCTGCCCAGGACCACACAGACGTCCCACATGCGGAGAAGAGGGGAGGGAGGGAGGGGAGAAGGGTTCATTATTATTGGGTTGGAGCAGAGGAGGCTGGTGGGGCGGGGGGTGAAGGGTACACAACTGAAAGGAGAGTACATTATATTGCACTGCATGATGTCTCCTGGCAGACGTTTGGGATTCTGGCTGACCTGCAATAATAAGTACATTTGTCATCATATTAATAAACTACACTTCCTTGCAGTATTACAAACTCTGCGTGGGCATAACCTCGCCAGATTCCTCCAACACGTCACCAATGTAACATTTATGGAGTCAAAGTTAGCATAGCCTAGTTGGAGGATGGCTAAGAAGACTCAAAATGTGTTAAGCGTGTGTGTGTGTGTGTGTGTGTGTGTGTGTGCATTAGTGTGTTTGTGAGTTGACCCGTGGATTAGCACAGGATTGGGGAGTGTGTTTTCCAGGTTGTCTCAGGTTGTCCCACTGGGACCGGGAGCATGGGAATCATACACTCATACGCTTTACTCGTCTTTTTCTTCTCATTTCAACCTTTTTTTTAAATTGTGTTTCTAATTTGTTTATTTACTTTTTTGTTTTTTTCTGGCACGTTGTCACCTTTCGGTTGTCGTTGTTTTTTTCAGGTTTTTTTTTTCCGTATTTGTGCTTGTAGCTATACCCGCCTTTTGTTTCAAGCTGTGATATATATTCACTGTGAAACTACGTGAAAGTGTTAGTGCTCAATATCGGTACATTGCACACAATGTACACAATGTGCACAACCCACATAGGACGCCATTTTATACCCGTATGACGCGAGAGAGCGCGTTGATGTTTAGGAACGTCGATCTACGTCGCGGTGCGTTTCTATCGGGGGAAGTAAAGTTTGATTGCCGGCGTGTGTGTGAGCGACAAATGAATCAACGGCGGCGGCGCTCAAGTCGCTCTGACCCGTGACCTCGCCGCATATGTTCCTGCGGGGTTGACTATTTCCGTCGCGTGCGGACTTGACCCTGGGCGCGGGCGCGGCGAGCTTCTGGTTCGGATGGCAATATGGGAGCATATTGTACATGTACATGTATGCGACACACACAGTGTGTGTTTTCGACTAAAAAGGAATAAATAAATGGAGGAGAGAGAAAACAAAAATCACAGATGTCCGCGCGGCGCCCGGTCGCCGCTCACGTGTTAAAGTGCCGCAGCGACATCGTCATCACCAATTAAAAGTTGTCCTGCATTATTTCAGTTGTGTATTTTAAGAGCGAGTGGATGAAGACGGGGGGGTGGGGGGGGTGGGGGGGGGGAGCAGCGCCGCGATGGCTAATTACCTCGTCTCTCTCTGAAGTAAATTCATTCTGCGCTTGGGAGAGCGATGGCCAGAGTGTGTAGGAGCAGCGCAATTTGGGTGTGCGTCTCTGTGGCCATGTACTCACATCCGTGTGTGTGTGTGTATGTGTGCATGCGTGTGTGTGTGTGGAGGAACATTAATGAGGATCTCTAGAGGTGTGTGTATTTTCGAGAGAATGATGGTCCAAACGATGCACTTTGTGTGGGAGAGTGTGTGTGTGTGTGTGTGTGTGTATATATATAATATTTTACAAGGGGGAGGGGGTGGGGGTGGGGGGGGGGTGTATATTAACAGTTGCGGTCTGCTGTTTTATGGGGCTGGGTTTGGGTTCACTGCTGACCTTGATGATGCTGGATGGGTGGTGGTGGGGGGGGGGGGGGGGGGGAGAGTGGGGGGGAGTGGGGGCTACAGCGCTTCTTCAGGAAGAGAAAGCGGCTCAGGCCACCCGCTGTCAACAAAGTTGACTCGCCGACAGATGGATTGAATGACAGAGAGGCTAACCGAGCCAGGAATGGGCCTGGCAGCATCTTGCTGAGAGAGAGAGAGAGAGGGAGAGGGAGAGAGAGGGAGGGAGAGAGAGAGGTGTGAACAGGTGCAGGGCCGCTGAAGGAGGAACCAGCAGATGGAGAGACACACAGCCAGTTTAGTTAAAGGAGAAATAGGTGGGTGGGAGGGAGGAGTGCAGAGAGAGGGAGGGAGGAGGGTGAAGAAAGGAGGGGAGGGGCGGCCGAGAGACTGATATAAGTGGAGAGGATGGCGCTCTGCTGGAGGGATCTGGAGAGATGAACCGTTTTTGGTGTTTGTCCATCTCGGAAGAGGCGTGGAGGTGTGTGTGTGTGATGTGTGTGTCAGGAGGTGTGTGTTTGACTTGTCTCATCCTGGGCTGTTATTGAACACACCATACACACAGATGTGTATCGGGGAAAAAAACAAAATAAATAAATATATAATGCAGTCAATACTGCTTATTTTCCTTACGGGAAGATTCAGAATGACCCAAATTGCCACTTTGGGTGCATTGGTATTTGATGATTTGTATTTTTTTCTTGGTTTCAAATGATCCTGTTTTGGCCTGTCTGGCCGAAACAAGGCGTTTTTCTTTCTCACTCTGAGACACATGCTCTGACACACACACACAGACATAGGTCTTGACTTTGCAATATATTTACAAAGAAATGCATGTCATTGAAATGCCTCAGCCCAGATTTCTGCCGAAAATTATGAATCATGAATCATGCGTCTATCCTGCTTCTAAAGGTTATCCATTTTTTTAAATGCATTTATCTATGAGATCACTATATCCCAACTCTGAGCTAATAGCGTATATAGCTTGTTTATTTCCTCAAAAAGATTCCCCCCCCCATAACCTCTAATAAGTGATAACTAGTATTACTGCCAGCTTGTCCTATCTCTCGTCTTTTGCTCTGCTAGGAAGTATTTAAAGACTGTACTTGGAGACTGAACGTGAAGCTTGGGGGTTATATTTTTCTAAGGAAGTATGTACTTCACTTTTTGTATGGACTGGATCACTTTTTTGAAACCGTTAAAACCTCTCCCCAAAACATTGCGGTTTACAGTTACGGTACAAAAAAAAGCAAAGCGAGACTTATAAAGTCCGTTTCCAATGTGCCATGAGCGGCTGCTATGCTCTCTTCTGCCACAGGGTGGAAGCAATCGTCTGCAAATCCCTTTTTTCCCCATTCTTGTTTCATACATAATAAACCTATTAACCTATACTAGACATGTTTGACTAATAGGCTAGCGATGAATTATGACCTTCATAAGCGTGCTATTCATAACCTTTGTGTTAGTAGGCTAGGCCTATAAGGAATGATTAAATCAGCATTATATCTGGCTATCGGTTGCCTCAGACGGGGTGATTGTGACAAGCAGCTTCACAATAAAGCGAGCTTAATCTTATTCTACCCAAAGTGTCTGCAGTCTGATTTCAGTCGTCCACAGACAGGGGCCTTCGCATTTTTTTCTCTTTACTAGCTCACTCGCGGCGATAGCGCTAGCTGCCATTTTAGCGCCTCGTGCTCAAGCACAGCCCACTGATTGGCTGACGTCAGAGCAAAAACTCTCTAGCCTCAAATGACGGCAGCGGACAGTAAGCCCCGCCCCAGATCAGCGGCAGTTAGAGAAATCCGAGTAAGTGTGAACAAAATGAAACAAGCGCTTACAACGAGAGACGCATATTTTGAGACGGTATTGATATGGACATAAATACGTCATAATCTCCCATTTCAAAATGTACCGTTCTATTGAAAAATCGCCCAACCCTAGCATGGAAATATGTACAGTAGTGTACAGTTATGTCAAATAATTCATTTGTTTTGGATACAAAACAACAAATGGAGAGAAGGAACGCATTAACGTTAGCCTAGCCTATCCCTTTTTGCTTTAACGTATTTCCGTTTCCGTCATTTGGTTTGGAAAGGTTATATTAGTTTTGAACTTTTCAAACAGTTGAACAGTGCGGTTGCTATCTAGGGGGACTGATGGTTCTGGTAGTGATCTGTGGCTCCATTTAAAACCCAAACCACAGTTTACCCATTCAGCACAAACAACTAAAGTGTGTGCATTAGTGTATGCAGGCTGCCCTCTAGTGTGCGTGCGCGTGTGTGTGTGTGTGTGTGTGTGTGACTGTGCGTGTTGGGAGGTTGTGTGTGTGTGTGTGTGTGTGTTGCGTTGCGTGTGTTTTATTGGGACAGTGGGCTGTGAGTCCTCTCTACTATCACCACAGCAGCGGTCGGCAGCGTCTGGCGCGGACGACGGCCTCCAAATCCTCCGTCTGACTCCAATTTGCGAATCGTTCTCTGATAAAAAAAAAAACGAAAAAAAAAACAAACAACACACACACACACACACGCGCGCACACCAAAAAAAACGCGGCATTTGGTGCTTCCTGGCGCGCGATCCCGTCCGCACCGCAGGGTGCTGCAAACGCCGCGCTCGGTCGGGCCCTGGCACCCCACATCTAATGGGCAACAGCTTGAATAGTGCCCACTTAGGCAGGCGGAGGCCGACCGGACCCCCGCCCCACCCACCCCCACCCCTCCACCCCCGCCGCTCGCCAGGCCCCCGCCACTGCCTTTTTTGCCACCACCCACTTACCCAGCGGCCCTCTCTCCGCCCGTACCTGGCTGCCGCCCCATCGCCGGCGTCCACACAGCCCACCTCCGGGCACCGCGGCCCTCGCCGAGGCCAGCCGCCGCTCGCCAAGCTGTCCCGAGGGGGGGGGGGGGGGGGGGCGGGCCCAGGCCAGGCAAACGCAAAGCAAGAGCTCGCCGAAACATCGGATCCGATCCGTCCAGCCAGCCGGCCCTCCACCCAGCAGCGCGCTGCCACAGGCATCAACCCAGAGCACATTTAGCAATTAGCTGGAAGGCAGACCGCGGTCTAGGGGGTGGGGGGGGGGGGGGGGGGATCCAGACCGCATCCAGACACAGTCCACACACGCACGTATTCGGCCTCCGAACGGACTGTGGATTTTTTGGGGGCGGTTTCTCTCCTCCTAGTGAATGTTCAGCAGTCAGGCGGGCTTGGGTTGGGTAGGGGTAGAGATGTGATTCTCAACTGGTGGGTCGCGGCCCATAAGTGGGTCGCGAGGGCGTTTCGAGTGGGTCGCAGTGCGCACGCCAAACCTGAGTCTTTGGGAAGAAGGCTGTGAATTAACTGATGTTTCCATGGCTTACTATTTCATTGAGTTTAGCTGCCAATCGTTGAAGTTGTTTGTTCTCAGCTCCGTGTTTTAACCGTACATGAAGGCGTTGTTGATGACTGCAGTGTTGGTAAATACATTTTTCATTTTTTGGGTGGGGACTTAGTGAACAATAAACACATGTGGGTCCTGAGGCGTGACCAGCCGAGAACGCCGCGTCGGAGCGCCGTCCTCATCTTAAAACCCAGAACTCGGACCGAGATCCCCGGTTCTCGACCCGAAACTGGACCACGGACTTTAGTTTCGCTTAAAAAGTGTTTGTAGGTTGAGGTCTTTTTGACTTTTTTGACTGCTGAAACAAAAACTGCTTTTCCCATATACACACACACACACACACACACACACACACGCACACAATGAAAGTGTCTAGTGCTCAACTTTGTCTACCGCTTCTAGTTTGTTTCTCAAAAAAAAAAAAAAGAAATTAGTCTTTTTATCCTTCCTCTTCCTCCTCTTCCTCCTCCCATCACTCTTCACTCCTGGAACTTTTTGGCTCGCTGTCTTATGCTAATTGGTGGTTAAACACCCCACCTCCCCTCCCTCTCCCCTTCCTCCTCCTCCTCCTCCTCCTCCTCTTCTTACCAACACACACGGTACACACACCCCGGCGCGTACACCCGCTACACTAACACACGCGGCCCCCCTGGATCCTCTCACAGGACCAAATGGCTGGCGCCACCTTCCCGCCATATCCCGCTGTGCGCTGGTGTGTGCTTTGGTGGCTCCGACTGCTGTTCAAACCCAGCGGGGGTTCACACACACACACACACACACACACATATACACACAGACAATTACACACACACACACACACACTCCTGGTGTCCCCTGCAAACCCGCCACCCGCTTTCACACCCCAGACAGCAGGACAGCAGGAGAACACACACACACACATGCACACACACGCACACGCACACACACACACACACACACAAACTGGAGTGGACAGACGCGGTCACTTTAGAGATGCTGGCCAAGCGCTGCAGGGAAGAAAAGTTTTCACTTAAAACTGGTGAATTCTCTCTTCATTAGCGCTTTTGGACTCCAGGAAGAGTTGTGTTTGTTGTCGTCCTCCTCTTCCTCTTCTTCTTTTTTGTGGTTCGCTGCCACTGTTGTTGTCGGGTAGATTTTCCATTTCGGCAATTTTGCGCCGCCGCCGCCGCTCGGTTTAGGTACAAAAAACATTTTTTTAAAAAAGGACCTTGACAAAATCGAGCGGGCTTGTTCTGTGCACTCACGGGTTCCCGCGTGGCGTCGAAACGGCGTCTTTATCGTATGTTCAACGCGCACGCCGTAAACATTTAGCGACACGCCGACCTACACACGACTGAAAATCCTGCCGTGAAATAGGCTCGTGTTATGTTCATCAACTCTGAAGTATTTCTATTAAAAAAGAAAAAAAAAGCGAGATTAAAAGAGAAGAGGAGCAGGTTGAGGGGCCATCGGAGCGGCGGCGCCACGACAACAAGATGACCTGTGGGCGTGATGGACCTTAATGGCGCACGAGTCACACTGTTCACATGACAATCCCCATCTTTATCCTAAACAATCGCTCCATTAAACATCACCTATTGGGTTTTCTGTGTGCCGTTATGGGCTGTTCCCGCTTTGCGCCGTGTGTGTGTGTGTGTGTGTGTGTGTGTGTGTGTGTGTGTGTGTGTGTGTGTGTGTGTGTGTGTGTGTGTGTGTGTGTGTGTGTGTGTGTGTGTGTGTGTGTGTGTGTGTGTGTGGTGGACAGCTGCAGTATCACTCAGGGGTCTGGGCGTTGACAAGGGCCTGACTCCTTTACCCTTCCACCCCCCCATGTCTCTGCCTCTGTCATTCCATTATTCCTCCCCCCTAACTCTCTCTCTCTCTGTCTCTCTCTCTCTCTCTCTCTCTCTCTCTCTCTCTCTCTCTCTCTCCCCCGCCGTCTTGTCCTTTAATCTGGTTGTGGCCCCATATCATATTTATACAAGTGTGGGACTATATTGTACTTCGGCGGCCCGGAGTAAGTAGATATGAGTTACTTTGGTCTATGACATTATTGGGTTTTATCGGAAATAAACATATTCTTCTGAGCATCTTGTTTTTCCGTTGTCATGGAAATCTGGTCGATTCGAGTCCTATCATTATTCAAAAGTGCTGTGGTATAAACACCAATTAAACAACTCCTTTTCTTACAAGTGAATCACATAGTTTAAAGGTCTCTCTCTCTCTGTCTCTCTCTCCCCCCCCCACCAGGCAGGAGAAGGAGAGCGCCGAACGTGCGCACAGCGAGGAACTGGATTCGGCTCGCACATCTGCCCGTCGGCGGGAGAGCGAGCTGGCCGAGCGCGCGGAGCAGCTGGAGCTGCGGCAGGGGCAGCGAGGTGGGTGAGGTGGTCACGACACGGAGCGGGCGCCGCATCCTTTCTAGTTTAGTTTTGTAAAACGCCCGCCTCTCAAGAGAGGAGCGAGGATGGTGTGTACTGTTGTTTGGGCCGTTTGAGGGCTTAAAGGGGAATTTTCTAATGTACTTTCTGCTTCATATGTGTGTTGTGGAGAAAAAATACAACTAAAACTGTAAGTTGGACCATTGATGTCATTGGTCCGTTTTTTCCGATTTGTAAAAAATGATGCCAATGGTCCAACTTCGCCACACGTTTTTTGCAGAAACAGAGTTGATGTTGCAGACTGTTTTCTTCTTGCAACACACATGTTTGTTTTTTTGTTTTGGACAGAAACAGGAATACATAAGAGTTATTCACTGGTAGTCCTCGAGCAAAACCTTTTTGAAGGGACACAATTAAGACAAAGCAGATTCATGATCATCTGTCCTGCGTTATAATAAATAAACACGGTTGATAACCAGATGCTCCAGATGCAGATTCAGTGTTATTTAGTTTTTGAGTTAAAAATAAATGTCTCTGTCACTGTTTAGTATTTGCATGTTAACAGTGAAACGGCCCAGAAGTATTTCACTTCATCTGAACAGTGAAATTAAATGGTAGTTTCTGTGATGGGGTTTCAAGTCAAACATGATATTAGGGCGAGATGTATGTATGTATGAAGCAGTACTTTGTACTTTGTACTGTGCTATGTATGAAGCAGGTGAGTGTGACCCCCTTTAAAGACAAAGGGAAAGAATTCATTCACATTCGCAGAGCGTATCTTACATCTTACTACCGTAATGTGGCGCATTTCCATGGCGATGGAGGGGATTCGAGCTGATTCGATTGGATCGTCCTCGAAATTGACGAAGCCAGCTAGCCAGCTCTGTGTTAGTCCAGTGAGGGCTTTATATGAGAGGAGAGATGTTATTATGTTGTTGGTAGGAAGGTTGAGCCAGTCAGCTGAGTCTGCCAGCACAGGCAAAAGATGGCTGTAGAGGATTGTATGTTTATTAGATGTGTGGGATGTTAAAATAAAGAATTAGCACAGGACTTTACCTCAAATGTCTGCAGTGAATGATATGACCGCAGGTATGAGCTCACAGGGTGAAAAAGTACATTTAGCACGTGACTTCCAGTAGATTAAAAGGTAATATTATAAACCAACACATGACTTCCAGTAGATCAAAGG
Source organism: Merluccius polli (assembly GCA_030340625.1). Lineage (NCBI taxonomy): Eukaryota > Metazoa > Chordata > Actinopteri > Gadiformes > Merlucciidae > Merluccius > Merluccius polli. The sequence goes on along the minus strand of JAOPHQ010005595.1, from coordinate 20,164 downwards.
TTATATTATAAACCAACACATGACTTCCAGTAGATTAAAGGTTATAATATAAACCGACACATGACTTCCTGTAGATTAAAGGTTATAATATAAACCGACACATGACTTCCTGTAGATTAAAAGTTATATTATAAATACGTGACTTCCAGTAGATTAAAAGTTAT
>JAOPHQ010005595.1:5000-7500 GCA_030340625.1 Merluccius polli | reverse complement strand
GACACTTGCTAACGCTGTTGAACACTAGTTTATGAACTCGCAGCGCAGGCGGCGCCCGGAACCTACCGCTCATACGGGGAAACGTCGTGGGGGGGGGGGGACAAGAGGGGACACCAGGGACCCCCTCGCCGTGACGACGAGGCGGGGTCGCCGAGGAAGATGCACCGATTCTCAGACGCACGCCGTTTTGTCGCCATCTTCACACAACGCTTTCCGAACGCACGCCGCTAAAAAAACGCGGTCGAATCGTTATAATAATCAAACACACACACACACACACACACACACCCCTACCTCAAACACACACACACACATCTACCTCAGACACACACACACACACACACACACAGTCACGCACACAAAGAACGCACAGCATCAAAATGCGTGTAGCTTTTCTGTAGATCGGGGGGCATGTGTGTGTGTGTGTGTGTGTGTGTGTGTGTGTGTGTGTGTGGGGGGGGTGAGTTTTCCCCAGGTCATGTGACTAGTTTTCTTTACTACTCCCGGGTCTGTGTACAGCTATTAAAATGCACATGTTAGCGAGCACAACTGGCCTGACAGGTTGCTGTGGAGAGGGTGTAGGGCCCGAGGCTGGCAGGCGCACACACACGTATTTACACACGCACACACGCACGCACACACAAAACATACATGGTCTGTATGGTGGAGTGAACATAGGGTGGGGGGGGGGGGGAGAAAGGCAGCTGCCAATACAGCCTTTTGTGCCCCTAGCAGTATTATTTTATCCATGCAAACCGAGGCAGTCTGCCTGCATTCCCTAACACAGACCCCGACTACGCACACACACGCACACACACACACACACATGCACGCACACACACACACACGCGCACACATACAGATTTACACATACAGAGAGATCTAGTGTCATCATTTCCTATTATTGCATATAATATAATCCCTTTTTCATTCAGACAGTGCCTTTCAACTCGTGTGTGTGTGTGTGTGTGTGTGTGCGTGTGTGTGTGTGTGTGTGTGTGTGTGTGCGTATGCGTGTGCGTGTGTGTGTCTATGCACGTAGCTCTTCCAATCTCATTCAACTCTTCATAACCTCAATCTCTAATACATTTATTTACACTTTTTTAAAATTTATACGTAGTCCTCCTTTTTTTGCTCAGGTGTTTCTCGGCCACGCGTGTGTCGTCGCGTGTGTCGTCGCGTGTGTCGTCGCGTGTGTCGTCGCGTGTGTCGTCGCGTGTGTCGCCGCGTGTGTCGTCGCGTGTGTCGTCGCGTGTGTCGTCGCGTGTGTCGCCGCGTGTGTCGTCGCGTGTGTCGCCGCGTGTGTCGTCGCGTGTGTCGTCGCGTGTGTCGTCGCGTCGTTAGTCCAGGCGCAGGTGACCTGCTGCGTGTGGCGTCTGTCAGCTCGCCGTCTCCCAGGCCGGCGTTGAGGAGTGAGCAGAGCTCAAAGCCGAGCAGCCAAGCGGCGGCGGCGGCGGCGGCGGCGGCGGCGGCAGCGGCGCTGCTGACAATTCTGGATAATTCAACGAGAGACATCACAGCCAAAACATTAGATGTGTCACAATCAACTGTTTCCTACATGGCAGAAAAAAAGAAAAACAAAACACTAAAACATACTGGTTGGCCATCAGCAATCGCCTGCAGACTTGTAGGGCCCATGAAAGCATTGCCATAGCGTTGCCACAGAGTCCGTTTATTTAAAATGTAACCCTGTGTACTATATTACATTTCAATGTAATACGCTGGAGTACAGCTAAAAGAAGGAGAACCGTCCCACAGTCCAAATACTGTTACATATCTATATATAATATATCCGCACGGTGTTGCTTAACGGCGAGTTATAATAATGTGTTGTGTTTTTTTTTTTTGCCTACTTGCTGTCATTTTGTGGCGCTATGTATCAGAACACTTGAAGAGAAATACACAGTCTGTATTTTCTGGACCATCTCGTTGGTTGTTATTATTAAGTAAGATAGCGCGGTTTGTGGTAATTGCCGTACAGAATTGAGTCGTGTGTGCGTGTGTGTGTGTGTGTGTGTGTGTGTGTGTGTGTGTGTGTGGGGGGGGGGGGGGGTGTTGGCAGATTGTGTACAATAAGGTAATTGGTTGTTTTTGATGGCATCGTTATTTAGATCCTATTTACGCACACATACACATATACACAGAAACACACACAGACATAACATATGTCTGCAAAGCCGTTGAACGCAGTGATGTCATGTTTTTATATATATTTTCTTGTTTTTCCTCTTGTTTTGCGTATATTTCCTTTTGATAATTAATGTCTTTCTCTGTCTGTCTCTCTCTCTCTTCTCTCTCTGTCTCTCTCTCTCTCTTCTCTCTTCTCTCTGTCTGTCTCTCTCTCTCTGTCTCCTCTCTGTCTCTCTCTCTCTGTCTCTCTCTCTCTCTCTTCTCTCTGTCTCTCTCTCTCTCTCTCTCTTTTACTTACTACAAACACACACATACTTTTAGACACTAGCTTTGGGCTACAACTGATAGGTACTGCATGTGTGTATATATG
>JAOPHQ010005595.1:0-2500 GCA_030340625.1 Merluccius polli | reverse complement strand
ACGCCATTTGCCGTGCGTCCCTTCGCTCAGCAGGATGCTGTGAGCGCATGCGTGTCTGTGTGTGTGTGTGCGTGTTTGTGTGTGTGTGTGTGTGTGTGTGTGCGTGCGTGTGTGTGTGTTATGTACATGCGTGACGTGGCGGCGTCCTGCTGTGCATTGCTGTGGTGCTGCGCAGTGTGGGAGGGAGGAGGGAGAGGAGAGGAGGAGGAGGAAGAGGATGGGTGGTGGGGGGGGGGTGGGCTGGCGAGTGTTGTTGCCCAGCCAGGGCAGCCTGGCAGCAGGCAGCGGCTGCCAAGTGAGGGGGAGGCTTCTTCCCCGGCCTCCGGAGCAGCAGGGCGGCCGCCCCTCCAGCCAGCCCCCCCACTCAGCCCCCCCCCCCCCCACTCAGCCCACCCCTCAAGCCCTCCACTGGGGCAAGCTGTCCAGATTTGCCCTGGGAGGGGCGGGAAGAGGGGAAAAAATAAAGACAACCTTAAAAGAAGCGAGCAGAGAGGGAGGGAGGGAGACGCTGCGGAGAGCCGGGCGGCGTTAAATGCCACGAGAATCGGTTCGTTGATCCACGATCGCGGAGAATTAATCGAATCGATTCTTTGCGATCGCTTAATCGTTTAGGGTAATTTATCTTAGAAGTACGAACGCCAAACATTTGCTGTTTGATGCTTCAGAAATTCAAATGTTTGGTTCATGGATCGTTATACAATTATTACTTTCGTTTTTCTTGGCTGCTCTTCAGATAAAGCGACTTCAAGACATCGCTTTGGACCCTCGTGACGGCATTTGCTTTATGACAGTTATTATTATTTTATTTTATTTATTATTTTTTAGACTAAATGATTTAATCGATTAATCCAAAAAATAATCCTTAGATTAATCGATTAGTTGCGGCCCTAGTGGAGAGCACTGGGTTTATTTTATGTAAACTGGTCGGTCAAATGGTTGATCTGGAGGAAAGTACGACGGGGATCAGTGAGAACAAGGAGGTTTTCGGAGGGGGGGAACAGATATGAGGAGCAGAGAGGATCATGGGTAGATTGCGGGAGACAGAGTGAGGGATTGAGGGGGAGATCAGATGTTCCAAGGTGGAGGAGATTTGCAGCCGTTTGTGGGAGAGACTTGGATGTGCGCGGCCCCCCGTCACAGACAGATGGCGCTACCGCTGCCAGGAGAACCAGCAGGGCACACACACACACACACACACACACACATACACACACACACAGAACACACACACACACACACAGAACACACACACACACACACACACACACAGCTAGTGCTCCCCAACACTGTTTCTCCAGTTATCCTTGTTGTCGTTCTCTCCTCCTCCGCCTTGTCTCTGACTTAAGTGTGGACCCCTGCTCTGTCCCCTGTCCCTCTCCCTTTCCTAACCTGTTGACACGGCAACAGGATGCGGACGCCGCCCGCCACCCCTCCCCCCCCCCCCCACTTTGATTTAAATTCGAGACCCTTAAAATAATGGAAATAATATACAATAGTACGTACTGTGTGGTGTGTGGTGCATTTCATGACCCGCTACCAATGAGCAGGTGTGTGTGTGTGCGTGTGCGTGTGTGTGTGCGTGTGTGTGTGTGTGTGTGTGTGTGTGTGTGTGTGTGTGTGTGTGTGTGTGTGTGTGTGTGTGTGTGGTGTGTGTGTGTGTGTGTGTGTGGTGTGTGTGTGTGGTGTGCGCGCAGGTCAGGGCACAGGGGGCCGGGACACAAGGGTGGTTATGATGATTCATGTCGCCGGGACCGGGTCGGTGAGCCTCCTCATTATGAAGGCAAGGGCGGCTGATGAGCCGTATACCAGAGACGAGTGAATGGATGAACTGAATAAATACCGGGGTAGTCGGTGGGGAACTATACTGCAGACATGCCACCATAGCCCCCCCCCCCTCACACACACACACACACACACTCGCGCACGCACACACACACACAATTCATAATATTTCAACCACCCCAAATCCCAGCTGCAGATTCCTCATCCTCCACATACACACACACACACACACACACACAAAACACACACACACACACACACACACACACACACACACACACACACACACACACAAAACACACACACACTCACACACGCACCAACTCGGAAAACAAAAACAAAGCGGCGCGGCGGCCCCCAGCCCCTCGTCCCGGAGAGGCCGGTGAAAGGGCCCATTGTCTCCGGGAGCCCGGGGAGAACAGGGGCCCGACTGTGCTGCAGGGACCCCCGCTAATTGGGACATCCCGATAATGACCAGCGCTGGATTCAGATTCAGATTCAGCCCAGCCAACCCCCCCCCCCCCACCCCCACACCCCACCCACACCCCCCACACCCCACCCACACACACACACACAATCTGACTCATACACTTTCTCTCTCCCCCATCTGCCCACTTTAGTTGAAAGTGCATTCAGCTGCTGTTTGACTGCCAGCAGCTGATGATCTGCTGGTCAGAAGAGAAAGTACACAATGTCAATTATAACAAACATAATAAAA
>JAOPHQ010005594.1:0-21315 GCA_030340625.1 Merluccius polli | reverse complement strand
AGATCAGGATGGTCTCAGGAGGCCTCGTTGTTCACCATCCGGACGGTTTTGGACTGTTTTTGTCTGGATCCTCACCCCTGACCCGTTGGCCTCGGCTGACCCTACCAGGAGCCTCGGCGCTCATTAGTCCATTAGTACATCAACCGTCCCAGGAATGGGGATTCAATTTAATAAGCCTTTTCATTTCGTTCTTTTTTTTTTGTACCCCTAAAGGAACGGCGTCTAAGACCCCCGACCCACAGGACAAAACCACCTCTGACAACAAAGTGAGGACGACGCTGGGCGCGGTCACCACTGTGAAGACAAGTCCAAGCGGAGGAGTCAAAACCAATACGTTTTCAGTAAGATGGAGACCAAACCAGAATTTCAAAGTATTTTTCATTGCATTTCACCGTTTAGTTCACCTACGTCTGATGTGACTTAAACTCTGTGACTTCACCGTTCTCTTAACAGTTCCCTTCCAGTGAAAAACCCGAGGTAAGATTTTGTTTTTAATATCAAACTTTATGGATCACACAAACAATGGGAAATACTATGAATAAATATTATGACCGTGTGTTTGTACTGGGTTCTGGTAGGAAGAGGTTGTCTCAGGCATTGGAATGAGGAAACGCCGATCTAATATCTGATGCTGGGTTTGTTTCCAGCGGTAACACAGGAAGCAGGGACATGTGTGATAAAATGAAAAGAGAAGAGCTTCTAGTCTCCATGGAGGAAAGAGCTTCTTAGTGGCAACTCCCTCCGACTTTTCCTCCTTTTCCTCTTTCCCACACACCACTTACATGCACACATCTGTCTTTCTCACCGTTTCTCTCTGTCTCCCTCTCTTTCTGGGTTTCTGTATGACTAACCCTCTCTCTCGCTGTCTCTCTCTCTCTCTCTGTCTCCCCCTGTCTCCCTCTCCCGCCACACAGCTGTGCGCGCTCTGTATCACACCAGGAATAACACACACATCACAGCGCAGGAAGCGGCGACCCCACTGCTAACCTTTGACCCCCTGCTGTCCTGACCGCTGGCAGCGTATTAAAAAAGGGGGTGACATCACACCTAGCGCGGCGGCCGTCGCTACGAGAGACACACACCTTGTCCTTCCTGCAGGCGCAGCGCCGCACGGCCAAAACTAACAGCGTTGTATGAATGGACCAACTTTACAATAGTTTCACGGTTCAAAAATGTGATTACCTCAAATTGTTCTTAGAAGAGCCAAAGAACAGCTGACGTCATTCCCAGTCAACCTTTTTAGGGAAAATATTCATTCATTGAAAATGATTAAAAAAAACACGTTGAAATTCAACAGGAGATAATAATTACACATTACACAGCGCCCCCTACTGGCCCTCCAACACCATCTGGTCTATTACACAGCGCCCCCTACTGGCCCTCCAACACCTCTACCAGCTCCATCTGGTCCTCCATCCAAGGACGGACCAGACCAGCCCTGCTTAGCTTCCAGAGAAACCAGCAGCGCGAGGCAGATAGCCTTGGTGCTAAATGACCCGAGCTTTATGACTTTGTCCAATAAAAAATATAACATTACATTTGAACAGTATTTTTTGTAAAGCAACATTTCCGTTTGGTAATAGAATCAGTCGCAGCTTCCTGACCCCTGCGAGAGCTGGTTGTGAATTGTTCAAATGTGTGCTCAGTGTTGTTGTGAGTAAGTGGTTGTTGTCTCTCCCGGCTAGCATGAAGACCAGATCCTGGTCTTCGCCCTCTGTCGGAAATTGATGGGCAGCCTGGCAGAAGCCGAGTGCACCGTGACCTGGACCCAGCAGGGAGAAGACATCCAGGTTCAGAGCTGCCACATCAATGGTACGCCATACTTCATGTCGGTTTGTCTCTCTACTACCAGTGGTTCTCAACTGGTCTGGCCTCAGGACCCACATGTGTCATTAGACCAGTGGTTCTCAACTGGTCTGGCCTCAGGACCCACATGGGTCATTAGACCAGTGGTTCTCAACTGGTCTGGCCTCAGGACCCACATGGGTCATTAGACCAGTGGTTCTCAACTGGTCTGGCCTCAGGAGGACCCACATGGGTCATTAGACCAGCGGTTCTCAACTGGTCTGGCCTCAGGACCCACATGGGTCATTAGACCAGTGGTTCTCAACTGGTCTGGCCTCAGGAGGACCCACATGGGTCATTAGACCAGCGGTTCTCAACTGGTCTGGCCTCAGGACCCACATGGGTCATTAGACCAGCGGTTCTCAACTGGTCTGGCCTCAGGACCCACATGGGTCATTAGACCAGTGGTTCTCAACTGGTCTGGCCTCAGGACCCACATGGGTCATTACGCCATAATACTCCCATCATCACTAAAACTAATAAATACATGAATTAAAAGTACTTCTATATGAGTGTATGTGTGTGTGTGTAAAATATTATTGTGGAACACTAAACTGTCGGTGTGGATTTACTAATGGGCATAATTTCTTATTTTTCCTGCAGTGACTGACACAGTGGCCAATCAGTATCTGGCCGACATCCGAAAGGTAAGAACTATCGTTTGGCAACTAGATATTGTCAATATCTTGTCACCTATCGGTTCAGATTATGCAAATTAGTGACAGGTGTGTTTCAAATAGGAGTGTTCTGATTGGCTATAATTAGCACCAGCTGATTCGCTACGTAAATGATTTCGCTAAATGTACGTCTTCAAGATTCAAGATGAACTTTTTTTGTCCCACAAAGTGGAAGAATTTGGCAAAGCAAACATTCGACATACAAAAAACATCCAAAGATGCTACAGAACGGTCCCTAAAAGCACCTTTATAACAACAGAAAGAAACTAACAGTTTGGTGTCATGGCCGCCGCCTGTCTGTCGCTGCTTCAGGAGAAATTGGTGTCCAACCCGGGAGACAAGACGACGCTGATCGCCATCCTGGCGTCTTGCGGCGCTCTGCTGGCCATGATCATCGGCTTGGGGATCTACGCCACGCACCACCGCAAGCCCTACCATGAGAACCAGGTGGGCTAGCCTAGCCTAGCGCTGTTGCTACACCCCCGCTCACAAGGAGGGCGCAGTGAAACACTCAAACATTCAATTACAATTTTTAATTTTTTTTAATTTTTTTTACAATTTTTAAAATCTGACATTTTTTAAAATTCTGAAATTGTAAAATCGAAAAAAAAATCGTAAACAAAACTATATTTTTGAAGGGGTGAATTGACACTGTTCCTCCCCCCCGACAGCAACACCTGACGGAGGAGCTGCACACGGTGGAGAACGGTTACCACGACAACCCCACGCTGGAGGTGATGGAGGTGCAGCCGGAGATGCAGGAGAAGAAGAAGCCGTTCTGCAACGAGTTCGATGACAGCTGGATCGTTCCCATGGAGACGATGGCCAAGGAGGTGCTGCCGGAAGAGGAGGACACGCACCTGTAGGGAGGAGGAGGAGGAGAGAGAAAAGGACTCAATGAGAGGAGGAGGAGGAGGAGAAAGAGGAGGATCCAAACTAGGCTCAGCTCCTCCCTAAAACACGCAACACACGCTCTCCTTTTCACCCAACCTGCGGTGGCGAAGGGTCAGACTGTCGTAAACCACACAGCGTGTTTTACGACAGCGACCATCTTGTTGTTTAACATCCTGGGTTTACCGGAGGATGTGCCTTTACACTCAAACACACACACAATTCACACCGCTAGTGCCTAATCTACCAACACTTCTCTTTTCTACAAAATGTTTCTCATAAATTGCAGCTCTGTCATACATATGGTTTCACACGACACCAAACAGAAGGCAGTTGACCTGAAAGGACAACTGTGTGTGTGTTCAAATGCTTAATGAGCAACAGCGACCTCTGTGGTCAGACATACGTTATTGCAACGGTCACTTTTAATTCAATCAATAGGAAGTGACATCACAGCATCAACTTGCAAAAGCCTATTTTTTTGGGGGGGTGTGGTCCCCCCCTTGTAGTGAGATGATGAGCTGTGATTGGTCGGTCCCCCACACAGCAGTAGTGTCAGGTGGAGAACCTCAGGATAATTCAAGTCATCCTGGCAAACTTTGAACCCTAACATTTGGTGTCTGTTAATTTTGTTAAAATGAACATAAACGAGGAAAACCGCAGCGGTGTGGTTTTCTATATTTCTTTATTTTGTGTTATGAGTTGGACATAAGAAATGATTGATAATCAGGACTGCATCGTGTTCAAAGTGTGGCTGTATGTGTGTGGGAGTGTGTTAATCACTACATATATATAATCAGTACTGACAATAATATTCAACAGTAGGCGCCTGTTTTAAAGGTCAGTGAATATTTGAGAAAAGTGTCCACTTTATATATTTGTGCATTTTATTTTGTAACACAAGAATGATCACTGTAAATAGTTATTACATTACAGTATTTTTTCTGATGCTATGGGGGGGGGTCTTGTTATTTGTAATATGCCAATCAAATTTTTTACTTCACCCACTGCAAACTAATTTTTATATAAATATTTATATATTTACAATCACAGTTGGTCTAAACTATATAGAATCACTTTTGGCATTGAAAATTAGAAACCACCTTTAAGTTAAATGTGTGTGTGTGTGTGTGTGTGTGTGTGTGTGTGTGTGTGTGTGTGTGTGTGTGTGTGTGTGTGTGTGTGTGTGTGTGTGTGTGTGTGTGTGTGTGTGTGTGTGTGTGTGTGTGTACAGTTTCACTTTTATTATACCCGTTTTGTTTTGTTTTCCCACCAAAGTGTTTTATGTATTTATGGTCGGTTGGCTGAGAAGCCGGACCACAGGGGGTCTGACACACTGGAAACTGTAAAGTAAAGCTCCGCCTGCGTCTCGCCCGCGGCGGCGGCGGCGGCCATGTCTTCTATACCTGATAATAAAGATGCTCTTCACCTAATTCAGCGCCACTTGCCTGATGTTAATATACACGCATAAAGACGCCGAGATTAAATGTGGAGGAAGCCATTTAGAAACCCTGGACAAAATACAATCTTTATTTGTAGTTTTTATATACACGTTACATACAGTCCAACACTACAAGTCTCTCTACACATTCCTGTCCGGTCGCACCGCGCAGCACATGGGAGCAAATCAAAACATTCCCGGATTATTCATTACCTAATATTTACTGGGAAAACAGACAACTGAAAAAAAAAAAAAGAAATGCGGAGAAGTTTTTGGCATTGTGTAATTTAGGAGTTTTTTTTTTTTCTTTACAAAAGGTGCGTTTTTTTTTTTTGCCTGGCACAAAAAAAAGGTAAAATAAAAGTTTTTTTTCAGCAAAATAATCACAAGTAGTGGTGTGGGGGGGGGGGGGTACACACACACACACACACACACACACACACACACACACAATGCAAAGAAGACACTTTTAACAAGGGTTGCCATGGAAACCTGCTGCCATGTTGCTGGAGAGGAAGAGGAAAGTGGGCGGAGCCGGCGGCGACGCTACGACACGCCGAGCGCTACGACGCTCGGTAAGAAGCCAGGGGTCTCATCCACCTAGCGGCCATCTTGGTTCCGAGCGCTCGCTGCTGCTGCTGCTGCGTTTAGAACCAAGATGGCCGCTTCCCGTTCAGTTCCCTCCCCCCCAGGTAGCGTTCAGAACCATGATGGCCGCTAGGTGAAAAAGACGAAACAAAAAAGAAATGACAGCCATGATGACCACATACTGGGGAATTAAGATACAAAACAAAAGTGTAAACAGTTTGATGTTGTTTACGACGACAAGACGAATCACTGCCAGCCCATAATAACATAAAGGACACAACCGAGACACACCAGACACATTCATGTACTCAACACATTCATGTACTCTTCGCTGAACACCAACTGCTCTTTCGTCATATTGTGCCCAATGGTTCTGATTCTTCTCGGTACCAATAGTCTATTCAATTCAATTTCAATTCTTTGTTGAATAAAAATACTTAAATGTCAAATTACAAGTCACTTATAGTGCAGCTTTACATGAGGCAAAACGAGAAAATGACACTGTACTACAGTCGTCCAATAGTGTGGTCTGAACTGTGCAATAAATAAACTATAATATTCTGGTGACTTCCACAAAGTTTACCTAAGTTATAAATACTCACTCTTTTTGGTGTGTGTAAATTAAATCGCATTTCCTGTACAAAAGCCAACAGCCCCCTCTGAAGGGGCGGGGGGGGGGGGGGGGGGGCAGCCCGTTGCTATGGCGGCGTGGTGACGCCAAGCAGCCCGTTGCTGTGGCAACACCAAGACCGCTCAAAATGAGCTTGGGCTCTCATAATTTTGCATTTCCCCAATTCAAGAGGCGTGGCTCCATCCAACCAATCACAAAACAGATTATTACGATGACATCGTCGCCGAACCAGAGCACCTGGACCACACCCACCTTTCTAGACCTAATAGGCCACATCTGGTCAGTGTGTGTGTGTGTGTGTGTGTGTGTGTGTTTATACCCACTGGGTCAAAAAAACTGAACAAAAAAAAAAAAAAAACTTCAAGTTTGCCATCTGCAAAGACTCCCTTTGTCAACTTTTATATATATATATATATATATATATATATATATATATATATATATATATATATATATATATATATATATACACACACACCACACTTTCTGTCTTTTGTTAAAACTAAATCATTGGCAGCAGAGGATTCAATTACCAGACACCCACCACACACACACACACACACACACACACACACACACACACACACACACACACACACACACACACACACACACACACACACACACACACACACACACACACACACACACACACACACACATTTAAATATGGGTTCATGTATAGATATTTATAGCTTATTCCTCTATTGTTTCAACAACACGCCAACGAAATCGGTGCGGCCCGCCATCGATATTCTCCGATAAATACAGAGGTCTGGTTTAAGATTAGGATTGGAGATAGCAAGCAGACGACACGGCGACACATCACACACTCCCAGGAGACGACCTCATCCTTCAAATAAATACATGTTGGGAGCCGGGGGGGGGGGGGGGGGTGGGGGGGGGGGTTTCCAACCATAGACGTATATACATAGACGCCGCTTTGGCCTTTGGATCGTACGTTAACGCCGCCGCCATATTGGAGAGGTCAAGACTGGCCTGTAAACGAATACAAACACAAGTCAGCTGCATTGTTGTCGTTTCGACCTCTCCAATATGGCGGCGGCGACGGGCCAAAGCGGTCAATGCGGCGTCTCTGTATTTATGTCTGTAGTTCAGACCGCCGCCACCGCCGCCACCGCCGCCACCGCCGCCACCGCCTGAAAGGCGGGAGGTGTTTGGTGCGTCGGGGGGGGAAACACAGTCAAGGAAAGAGTCTCCACAGGAACCAATCAGAATCCACTTCCTGGATACAGGCATTCTGGGTAAATCCACACGACGACGCGGAAACAGACATTTGGCAGAGTAAGGGAGGGTCCACTTTGGGGAGGGGCTGTTTAGTGAGCAGGACGAGGGGGGGGGGGGGGGGGGGGGGGGTGTGGAGGGAGGGGGGGGTGTGGGGGGGGGGGGGGGGGAGCATCGTGGGAGAATAGTGGATGGACTGCCTAAAAAAAGAAAAACGCGCCGGCGCCATGACCCCCCCCCCATCCAGATAACAGTGTTACCGAGTGTCAGCGCCCCCCCCCCCCCCCCCCCCCCCCCAAGACGGTCCACAACCCCCTCCTTTTATCCAACCCTTAGTACCGACCTGCGGGAGGTCAGGGGTCACGAGGTCACACAGAGCGTCCCGAGCGCTTCCCCTTGGCCGCCCAGCGCCGGGGAGGAGGGGGGAGGGAGGGGGAGGGTCTCCCCCACCACCCCTCCCCCGCTCGCTCCTTATTTTCCGTCCAATCGGGGAGCCCCGTCAGTAGTGTGGCCGCCGTTCAGGTGGGCGTGGCCGGGGGTCAGAGATGAGGCGAGGGAGGAGGTGGGCGCGGCGTGGCGTGGGGGGGGCGGAGCTACAGGGTGATGAGGTCCACCAGGTTGCCCTTGGGCGGAGTCATGTTGTCGGGGAAGAAGCTGACCAGGGTGTCGAAGAGCTGCGTCCGCTGGGCGTACGTCTGGTCCACGTCCGAAAACCCTGAGGGGGGGGGGGGGGGGGGGGGGGGGGGAAAATGTAGATTAGTACTGTACATCACAATGCATCATGGGATTTATTGTTGGCAATAATCGGCCATATTGAGAGGACTCAAACATCCCACATCAACGTAAATATACGGTAACCTCGGCTACTGAAAACAAATCATTTCACCATTAATGACTAAACAATGACCATAAAACCATGACGACCAACACAACAACTAACACTACAACGCTGCTATGCTTCCAAAATGGCGGCGGCCGTTGTGATGTGACATCACGATGCACAAGCCCTGTACTGTCCATAATGTCCACAGAGTCTCTCACTCCTATCCCCAATATTAACTCATTTTTTAAAATAAAATATAATTTAAAATAAAATGTAAAATAATTTTAAAATAAACTGAATTTATTTTGTATATAACTTTTCATAGTACTTTGCCGATGTCGATGTTTATTCTCCATGCCAATAAAGCTCTTTGAATTGAATTGAGATGGGAGAGATCGAGGGAGAGAGACACACATACACAGTCAGACAGACAGACAGTCAGACAGACAGACAGACAGACAGACAGTCAGACAGACAGACAGACAGACAGACGGGTTCCTCCCTCACCCAGTGGTATGAAGTCTGAGCTGGACTTGAAGAGCGCGGACGGCAGCAGCTGAAACTGTTCAACACAAACAAACAAACACGTGATCTTAGTGGTTTGAACGTCGTGTCTAAAGAGTGAGGTGCACACACATGAGAAATGTAAGACACATATATATACACACACACACACACACACACACACACCTCCTTGGTCTCGTCGGGGTCGGCGTGGTCCACGGTCAGGGAGAGGTCGTTCTGCAGGTACTTCAGGGCGCTGAGTGGCTCCGACTGGGCCTTCTCCTCGAACCTGACCCCCCCAGGACACACACACACACACACACACACACACACACACACACACACACACACACACACACACACACACACACACACACACACACACACACACACACACACACACACACACACACACAGAAGACGTGTTGTTGCGCAGACTGGCCACTAGATGGCAGCACTGGTGTGGGTTATATTTAAGGTTTGGGGTTTTATAATCTCAACAGGGATTGTACATCACAACGTCACATCGCAGTGACCGCCTCCATTTTGGAAGCATAGCAGCATCGTGATGTTAGTTATTGTGTTGGTAGTCATGGTTATTTGGTCATTGTTTCGTAATTCATCGTGAAACTACGTTTTCACTAGCCGAGGTTACGGTATATTTACATTGATTTAGGATTTTACAGAACTACAACTCTCTTGAGTCCTCAATATGAGTATCGCCGACGAAAACTCCCATGATGCATTCTGATGTACAAGCCCTGTATCAGGTTGAATGGTAGAGCCAAAGTCTCGCCGCTATACTTAACTAAGTCCATATTGCGTTTCTGTCAAACACAGCAACTTCGACAGCGTACAATAAAGTCGCTGTGTGGGCTGATCGTTTAAAATATGGCACTCATGCAGTCTGTGTAATGACATACTATACAATTACCATATTATATACTGCTTATGTCACTGTAATGTGCCTTGATAACGCATAACACTACACATTAAAAAGCAGACACCGGTAGAGGTTTCTACTATATGGACTACTATAACCGCTAGTGGGCTACTATAAGCACTAGTGGGCTACTATAACCACTAGTGGGCTACCAGTGTTTCCCATACATAGACCATTCTGTGGCGGGCCGCCACAGTATCATCACCAGCCGCCACAGAATGATTCAATGATTGTTTTTTTTTTTTTAATTTACGCGATAAAAAAAAAAAACTATCGTTCCATTCATCCAACTGCGCACAGGTCTCTCCCTCTCCGTCTCGATCACACACAAACACACGAGCGCATTCATGCACACACATAGACATAACATATTATGTCTATGTGCACACACACTGTCAACTTATTCGCCCGCGCGCTCCTCTTCTCCATCTGCAATGCGTGAGGTCTATAGCCTATCAAACGAAACAGCGGGATATTTGCAGAGAAGACGGTCGGCGATATCTGGAGTTCATCAAAGGTTAGTATGTCCTCAAACACACCTGCATAACATTATTGTTGACACAGAAAATGATATATTAGCATTATGAACTCAAAGTTATTGATAGTGAAACATCCTGCACCCTAATTCAGGATAGAGAAAAGTTGGTAACGTAGCAAACAATTAGGCTAGGTGAAATGCGGTTACGGTTGAGATTATATGGCCAGGCTACGATAGCTACGATCAGTGTTGTAGTCGAGTCACTATGCCTCGAGTCCGAGTCCAGGCTCGAGTCTCCAGTGTCCGAGTCCGAGTCATGTCCAAGTCATTAAAAAAAATCCGAGTCGAGTCCAAGTCGAGTCCACTACTCATACGAGTCAAGTCCGAGTCGAGTCCCTATTGATCCACATCGAGTCCGAGTCGAGTCCACTACTCATACGAGTCAAGTCCGAGTCGAGTCCCTATTGATCCACATCGAGTCCGAGTCGAGTCCACTACTCATACGAGTCAAGTCCGAGTCGAGTCCCTATTGATCCACATCGAGTCCGAGTCGAGTCCGAGTCAGCACTAAAGCATACATGTTGTTACACTTTAAAAAAAACATAACTGTTGTGCCGCAGCTCATAGGCGTCCTAATGGCGGCAGCTATGAACTTTCATATGTATTTTACTGTTTTTAACTCTAGTGCTCATAACTACTGTCCTGTCCTCTTAATAATAACTCAGAAATGCGGCATGCAAGTGGACCCGATACGGTCCGCATCGCGGATCCGTTCCGAAAGCCGCGATACTCCGCGGCGGATTTGCTGTGTGGGTTATTTACGTAGTTACGTAATTACGTTACGTTAGTTACGTTATTAACTTAGTTACGTGTGATGTATGACATGAAGCAGTACATTCCCTTGTACTAATCATATACCAAATTATAGAATAATGGCGTATTACTATTAAAGCCTAATGACATAAAAAAAAGTCGAGTCCTCGTCTTAATTAGTAGGATCATATATCTACTTATAGCATAATTACAGTATGCTATGTTATTATTGTATTGATATTGTTATATTATACTATTTATTTTAACCGTTATTTTACCAGAAAATGTCATTTTACAACAGGTTGACATATTGGCTGAGGTAAGTCTTTTTTTATATATATTTTGAAATAAAAACCTCCAGCTTCAGCTGTTTTTGCACATTCCTTGAATCTAAAGATTGGAACTAAATAGGCACAAATTCAAGTACAAACTCAACTTTAAGTTCAATTTGGTGAGTAATTCATGAAACTTGACATTTAAAAGACAGGTCTTCCTCCAATATAAAGTCTGGGTATGTGAGCAAACCCAGCCTGCCCTGCAACGTATGGAGTTGAGACGGGGGAAGGTCCAGGCAGGGTTCTAGTAAAAATGTACTTATTTGTCTTATCTGTGAGTCAGAGCTAATTTAGAGAATTAAAATGCTAGCTTTAAGAATGGTCTCAGTATGTGACTATGAAGAACAATAGATAAGCATACAGGTATATATTTAACCTATAGTAGCTTCAGAAAGTGTGTGTTTGAATGCGGCCTTCTGCATAAACCACGATGACCGACTGTACCGACCGTCACGACACCGCGACACTCTATCCCGCACCGGCGCCAAGGTGCCACCACAGAATGCTACCTGGTCTGTGGGAAACACTGGCTACTATAAGCACTAGTCGGCTACTATAACCGCTAGTGGGCTACTATAAGCACTAGTGGGCTACTATAACCACTAGTGGGCTACTATAAGCACTAGTCGGCTACTATAACCACTAGTGGGCTACTTTAAGCACTAGTGGGGTACTTTAAGCACTAGTGGGCTACTTTAAGCACTAGTGGGCTACTATAACCACTAGTGGGCTACTATAAGCACTAGTCGGCTACTATAACCGCTAGTGGGCTACTATAAGCACTAGTAGGCTACTATAAGCACTAGTGGACTACTATAACCGCTAGTGGGCTACTTTAAGCACTAGTGGGCTACTTTAAGCACTAGTGGGCTACTATAACCGCTAGTGGGCTACTATAAGCACTAGTGGGCTACTTTAAGCACTAGTGGGCTACTATAACCACTAGTCGGCTACTATAACCACTAGTGGGCTACTTTAAGCACTAGTGGGGTACTTTAAGCACTGGTGGGCTACTTTAAGCACTAGTGGGCTACTATAACCACTAGTGGGCTACTTTAAGCACTAGTGGGGTACTTTAAGCACTAGTGGGCTACTATAACCACTAGTGGGCTACTTTAAGCACTAGTGGGCTACTTTAAGCACTAGTAGGCTACTATAAGCACTAGTGGGCTACTATAACCGCTAGTGGGCTACTTTAAGCACTCGTGGGCTACTTTAAGCACTAGTGGGCCACTTTAAGCACTAGTGGGCTACTATAACCGCTAGTGGGCTACTATAAGCACTAGTGGGCTACTTTAAGCACTAGTGGGCTACTATAACCACTAGTCGGCTACTATAACCACTAGTGGGCTACTTTAAGCACTAGTGGGGTACTTTAAGCACTGGTGGGCTACTTTAAGCACTAGTGGGCTACTATAACCACTAGTGGGCTACTATAAGCACTAGTGGGGTACTTTAAGCACTAGTGGGCTACTATAACCACTAGTGGGCTACTTTAAGCACTAGTGGGCTACTTTAAGCACTAGTAGGCTACTATAAGCACTAGTGGGCTACTATAACCGCTAGTGGGCTACTTTAAGCACTAGTGGGCTACTTTAAGCACTAGTGGGCTACTTTAAGCACTAGTGGGCTACTATAACCGCTAGTGGGCTACTATAAGCACTAGTGGGCTACTTTAAGCACTAGTGGGCTACTATAACCACTAGTCGGCTACTATAACCACTAGTGGGCTACTTTAAGCACTAGTGGGGTACTTTAAGCACTGGTGGGCTACTTTAAGCACTAGTGGGCTACTATAACCACTAGTGGGCTACTTTAAGCACTAGTGGGGTACTTTAAGCACTAGTGGGCTACTATAAGCACTAGTGGGCTACTATAACCACTAGTGGGCTACTTTAAGCACTAGTGGGCTACTTTAAGCACTAGTGGGCTACTATAACCGCTAGTGGGCTACTTTAAGCACTAGTAGGCTACTTTAAGCACTAGTAGGCTACTATAAGCACAAGTGGACTACTATAACCGCTAGTGGGCTACTTTAAGCACTAGTAGGCTACTTTAAGCACTAGTAGGCTACTATAAGCACTAGTGGGCTACTATAACCGCTAGTGGGCTACTATTAGCACTAGTGGGCTACTATAGCCACAAGTGGGCTACTTTAAGCACTAGTGGGCGCTGTTGGCAGCAGTAAACTAGTCTTGGACAACATTAAAATAAATAATAAATAATGTATTATATATCAGTTACATACAAGTTATTTGTTCCTTTTTTTTTTAGAATAACCAAATTATGATTTTCTGTATGTTTACAAGCTGTGATCCTACATTGTGTGACACGTCACAATACAACGCTTGAACTTCCTGCATTACAAAATACTATTTTCATCGTTACCTAAACCTCTCTCACATCACGACTAGTCGACTACTATTATGAAAACTGTAGTCTTGAACCCCTAAATATGTAGATGTGTGTCAACCATCAGAGTGTGTGTGTGTGTGTGTGTGTGTGTGTGTGTGTGTGTGTGTGTGTGTGTGTGTGTGTGTGTGTCTACCTGTATTTCCTGATGAGGTATCTACAGTGACGCAGCAGGTACTCCTTGGAGGGTCGACAGAGCTTCAGGGACCAGAAGTCGTCCAGACGCATCTTGGGCGAGCAGGACTTTCCCGGGTTCCCTCCAAACAGGTAGTGGACCTGGAGACACAGCTGGGGTTAGGACTTTGGACCGGTCCGGGTCCGCTTTGGACCGGTAGGAAGGAAGTACTGGTAGTAAAGCAGTGCTTGTACTATCGTATGGGACTGGTGTGTGATCTTGGGGTGAGTGTTTGTGTGTGTGTGTGTGTGTTCTTACGTATGCATCTTGTCGTAGACCAGCTTGTGTGTGTGTGTGTGTGTGTGTGTGTGTGTGTGTGTGTGTGTGTGTGTGTGTGTGTGTACACTGACCTTATGCATCTCGTCGTAGACCAGCTGGTGAGCAAAGCGAGGACACGGCTCCTCCTCCTGGAGAGACTTGTTGGAGTTCTCCTTCACGGCCTGGTCGTTCTTATACACACACGACCTGAGACGAACACACACACACACACACACACACACACACACACACACACACACACACACACACACACACACACACACACACACACACACACACACACACACACACACAGTGTATGAATAGAACATCCTGTCCTGTGAACCTCACAGAGCAAACTGCTGTAAAACTAAATTAGTTTGATACACACACAAACACAGCTGCATGCCTGCGCCCCCAACAACATGTGTGTGTGTGTGTGTGTATGTGTGTGTGTGTGTGTGCGCACACACACAATCGAGGAGTTCAAATGTTGTTCATTGGTGCAAAAGAGGCTGTAACAGACACACAGAGACAGATGTGGTGTGTGTGTGTCTGTATCAAGGTGTGTGCGTCTGTATCAAGGTGTGTGCGTCTGTATCAAGGTGTGTGTGCGTCTGTATCAAGGTGTGTGTGCGTCTGTATCAAGGTGTGTGTGCGTCTGTATCAAGGTGTGTGCGTACATCCGTAATCAAGGTGTGTGCGTCTGTAATCAAGGTGTGTGCGTCTGTATCAAGGTGTGTGTGCGTCTGTATCAAGGTGTGTGTGCGTCTGTAATCAAGGTGTGTGTGCGTCTGTATCAAGGTGTGTGTGCGTCTGTATCAAGGTGTGTGCGCGTCTGTATCAAGGTGTGTGCGCGTCTGTATCAAGGTGTGTGCGCGTCTGTATCAAGGTGTGTGCGTCTGTAATCAAGGTGTGTGCGTCTGTAATCAAGGTGTGTGCGTCTGTATCAAGGTGTGTGCGTCTGTATCAAGGTGTGTGCGTCTGTATCAAGGTGTGTGCGTCTGTAATCAAGTTGTGTGCGTCTGTATCAAGGTGTGTGTGCGTCTGTAATCAAGGTGTGTGTGCGTCTGTAATCAAGTTGTGTGCGTCTGTATCAAGGGGTGTGTGCGTCTGTATCAAGGGGCGTGTGCGTCTGTATCAAGGTGTGTGCGTCTGTATCAAGGTGTGTGCGTGTGCGTCTGTATCAAGGTGTGTGCGTGTGCGTCTGTATCAAGGTGTGTGTGCGTCTGTATCAAGGTGTGTGCGTGTGCGTCTGTATCAAGGTGTGTGTGCGCCTGTATCAAGGTGTGTGTGCGTCTGTATCAAGGTGTGTGTGCGTCTGTATCAAGGTGTGTGTGCGTCTGTATCAAGGTGTGTGCGTCTGTATCAAGGTGTGTGTGCGTCTGTATCAAGGTGTGTGCGTCTGTATCAAGGTGTGTGTCTGTATCAAGGTGTGTGTGCGTCTGTAATCAAGGTGTGTGCGTCTGTATCAAGGTGTGTGTGCGTCTGTAATCAAGGTGTGTGCGCGTCTGTAATCAAGGTGTGTGCGTCTGTAATCAAGTTGTGTGCGTCTGTATCAAGGTGTGTGTGTCTGTATCAAGGTGTGTGCGTCTGTATCAAGGTGTGTGCGTCTGTATCAAGGTGTGTGCGCGTCTGTATCAAGGTGTGTGTCTGTATCAAGGTGTGTGCGCGTCTGTATCAAGGTGTGTGCGTCTGTATCATGGTGTGTGCGCGTCTGTATCAAGGTGTGTGTGTCTGTATCAAGGTGTGTGTGCGTCCGTATCAAGGTGTGTGTGTGTCTGTATCAAGGTGTGTGCGTCCGTATCAAGGTGTGTGCGTCTGTATCAAGGTGTGTGCGTCTGTATCAAGGTGTGTGCGCGTCTGTATCAAGGTGTGTGTCTGTATCAAGGTGTGTGCGTCTGTATCATGGTGTGTGCGCGTCTGTATCAAGGTGTGTGTGTCTGTATCAAGGTGTGTGTGTGTCTGTATCAAGGTGTGTGTGTGTCTGTATCAAGGTGTGTGCGTGTGTACCAGTTGTTGCGGGCGATGTCGTAGATCCAGAAGGAGTTGCGTACGTTCTCCTCCCTCTTGTCCTTGTCCTTGCTGAGACCCGACAGGACGTGGATCTCGTTCAGGTCCGGGTCGATGGTCGCCCGCTGCGTGAAGCCCGTCATCGGGACTAAAGGGGAGGGGGGGGGGGGGGGGGGCGGGTGCAAGGACGACAACATGCAAACAGTGAGGTCAAGTCATGACATCATCGCATCATCAGATGAGGGACCACATCCGGTCTGGGTGATTATTTATTCATGAGTTTATTTGTACAGAGACAGCTGCAGAAGCAGCGGCCGACGTTTTATCCATCTTATTTTGTCTACTTCATTGTTGTTTTGTTCTATTCTATTTTTGTACTTTTGTGCCTTACGAGTGTAAATAAAGGTTTGAAATGAAATGAAATTGTACATGTGGGATTTCCCTTGATGGCGTTGATAGTTCAGACAATCATTAAAGTTACATGTTACAGTTTATAATGAGTAACAACCATTAAAGTTACATGTTACAGTTTAAAATCAGTGCCTATAGCAACAAGACAAGATCAGCATCCATCCATCCATCCATCAAACAAACAAACAAACAAAGAGAAATAAAACAGAACAAAGCAGATCGCAAGACGTTTACAGCATCAAGTAGCCTACACAAATAATAACGACTAGCTGATGTCATAATCACAGTTACGCGAAAACATCTGTCAGCAATAAGCTGGCAAAGTTACTTCCTGGCACCGATCAGTTCAGCGTTACCACGCCGACCACGAGCGTAAACAAATAGCCGTAGCGCCGCGGCAAAGTACTGCGAACCATCGGTTTGTCCGCAAACCCAACGCGACGCGCACCGGCGCCAAAAAGAGCAAAGTGCGATTTTGCCGTTGTTTTCGTTGGTGGCCGCCGCCGCCTTTATTGTTCGGCAGAATCCGAACAATAAATTGATTCCGACAAATTCTATTGGTACCGGATTTTAGTTTTAGTGAAGCCAGGAGAGATGGACACACACACACACACACACACACGCACACACACACACACACACACACACCTCATTACAACCACACCACCACATCAAGAATGAACAACAAGAAAGGAGAACAGAGATGTTCTTGGTTTGGCCGGGGCACCGACAAGCTGCTGTTATGAGGGCGCGAGAGTAAAAACAATTATGTATGCAAGGAACAGAGTGGTTATTTATTAGAACAGAGAGGAGAGAGAGAGAGAGAGAGAGATAGTTAAAGACAGAGAGAGAGACAGAGTTCAGGAAAAACAGAGAGGGGGAACATACTGTTTGGACCTGCTACTTCCTTTCTGCCAAAAGACATTCTGTTCTTTCTCACTTTTTACTCAATCCTGCTCCTTTGATTCTCCCTCTCTCTCTCTCTCTCCCTCCCCCCTCCCTCTCTCTCTCCCCCTCTCCCCCCCTCCCTCCCTCTCTCTCTCTCTCCCCCCCTCCCTCTCTCCTCTCTCTCTCTCTCTCCCCCCCTCCCTCCCTGCCTCTCTCTCCCTCCCTTTCTCCCCCTCCCTCTCCCTGAAGAAGAAGCCGATTGGCTGGAGGCCTAAACACACACATACAAACACAGAGGTCCATTATGCTGCCTTAGGGGGCGGGGCAACACGACCAAGCAGGAAGTGTGTGAGCGCAGAGAGTCTGCGCTGTGATTGGACGCTTGCTTATGTCATTCAATTCAATCGATATATACTGTATGTATTATATGTATAGTATTGGTATTTATGCGTTTCTTTTTTGGCCTCTCGGCTTTCCAATGTTTAAATCGACATTGAAGTCCTTTACGAAAATCGCTCCACAAGTCCAATTTATTGTTATTAAATGTTGCCGCGGCGATGGGGCGACCGATGAGCTGGTGGCGTCTTAATAAAACGGCGGCGGTTGTCATGGTCGTCTTCGGTTACAAAGCCAGGACCGGGCCGGGCGCACACACGGGGGGGCGGCGCTCGCGTGTCCGACATGACGCAACACAATTTAATCACAACAAAGTGGGTCGCCGGCAGGAGGAGATGAAATGGATCGTGTGCGCCGTCGCCGTGTCAACTAATTAGCTCCAAAATGAGTTTTGAGTTTCTGTGATTGTGGCGTAAATACGTGAACAATATCGTAACCAGGAAGCGGCACCGGGGGGGGGGGGGGGGCATGTCCTGCATGTGCAGCCCCCCCCCCCCCCCCCCCCAAGACAGTCCAAGGTTCAGTCCCTCCAGTCCTCACTGAAGACGCCCTTGAGCAAGACACCTCGTCTCCATCTCCTCCTTAAACACCTGGCGCTTCTATTCACGCCAAAACGCCAAATCCCCCATTTAATAACATAATAACAGTAAAGCATATGGTAACCACGCGGCCAAATCACCATTTGGGAGCCATGTGTTAAATATTATACATCTTGTAGTGATAAGACGGTGCTTTATTGATCCCAGACGGGTAATTCGGTTGCCACGGGAACCGAATCTGCGAGCTTATGTTTAATTTGCTCTGGCAGATAAACGTCTGGCGCACCTCCCATTCAGATCTTCAGAAAACTGGTAGAGATGGGATGTGTGACCCATGAAAGAGAGACAGGATATGTTAGCCATGAAAGAGAGACAGGATGTGTTAGCCATGAAAGAGAGACAGGATGTGTTACCCATAAAAGAGAGAGAGGATATGAAAGAGAGACAGGATGTGTTACCCATGAAAGAGAGACAGGATGTGTTAGCCATGAAAGAGAGACAGGATGTGTTACCCATAAGAGACAGGATATGAAAGAGAGACAGGATATGAAAGAGAGACAGGAAGTGCTACCCATGAAAGAGAGACAGGATATGAAAGAGAGACAGGATGTGTGAAAGAGACAGGAAGTGCTACCCATGAAAGACAGGATATGAAAGAGAGACAGGAAGTGTTACCCATGACAGAGAGACAGGATGTGTGAAAGAGAGACAGGAAGTGCTACCCATGCCCGAGTCCTTCTTGGTCCCGTCAGAGATGATCTCCACGTGGTCGGCGTCGACGTCGTAGCTGAAGAAGTCGTTCAGGTACGTCTTGGACCGCTGGCCGCCGAACACGTAGAGACACCGGTTCCTCTGTGGGGGGGGGGGGGTGAGGGGGGGAGAAATACTTTGTTATTATTTCTCCTTTGTTTCATCTCCAAACTGTTTTGGCGACGGTATTGTTTATTCCCCACGCCAATAACAAACCGAAAGAGAGAAAGATGTCAGACTAACAGGCGCACATTACAGAACAGGCAGTAAAAGACGAGCAGCGCTTCAGAGAGACATTCCTCATATCGATGCCAACATCAGATTAGAGGCCGACAGGTAACCACATGTCTGCTGGTAATGACGGCTGGGAGACGCTGTCTGTCTCTCTCCACATGTGAGCGAGGGAGAGACAGGAATACGTGAACCTTCAGGGTACTGAAGAGAAACAAAATCCCATGGGGATGTATGATTGACTGTTTGAATGACATCTAATGTGACGTCCATCAAAATCGAATCAGGCATTAAAAAAAACAATCGATTAAAAAAAAAACATTCACCCCTAATATAAATCATATACCCCCGTCCCTGCTTAGCCCGCCCCCCCCCCCCCCCCCCCCCCGAGACCCACCGCGTGGAAGAGCATGCAGTGTCCGATGCGGGACTGGACGTCCTCCGGTCCGGCGTTGCAGGAGTCGTCCCTCAGCAGGCTCCAGGTGGCGGCCTGGCAGTGGTAGGCGAAGAGGCCGCTGAACTGAGGCTCCGAGGCCCGGCTGTCCTCCATGCTGCCGTTGCACGTCAGGATCCGCCCGCCGAACGTGTAGATCATGTGCTTCTCGGAGTCCATGCACATCTGATACGGGGGGGGGGGGGGGGGGGGGCAAAGAGAGGGGAGACAGGAAGTGGGAGGGGGGAGAGGGGGGGGGGGGGGTGAACAGGAGGTGGGCAGAGGAAATAGAAAGTTGGACAGGGAAAGAGGAGGAAGTGGACAGGAAGATGTGACAGGAGGCTGAGGGATAACCACTATAGCGGCTGGGGGATAACAACTACAGAGGCTGAGGGATAACTACTATAGAGGCTGAGGGATAACTACTATAGCGGCTGGGGGATAACAACTACAGAGGCTGAGGGATAACTACTATAGAGGCTGAGGGATAACTACTACAGAGGCTGAGGGATAACTACTACAGAGGCTGAGGGATAATGACTATAGAGGCTGAGGGATAACTACTATAGAGGCCGAGGGATAACTACCATAGAGGCTGAGGGACAACTACTACAGAGGCTGAGGGATAACTAATATAGAGGCTGAGGGATAACTACTATAGAGGCCGAGGGATAACTACCATAGAGGCTGAGGGATAACTATTATAGAAGCTGAGGGATAACTACTATAGAGGCTGAGGGATAACTACTATAGAGGCCGAGGGATAACTACCATAGATGCTGAGGGATAACTACTATAGAGGCTATTTAGATTCTGCAGCCATATATCCTCCAAACAAAAACCAGAGCCCTGCATGCTTCCGTTACCTTGACGACCACCGCCTCCCCCTAGGGATAAGGAGGTGTGTAAACAAGACTGAGCCGCGGAGGAGGAGGAGGAGGAGGAGGAGGAGGACGAGGAGGAGGAGGAGGAGGAGGAGGAGAACTAAGGACACACGCTGCAGCCCTCTGTGGGAAATTACGACCGGGTTTGTCAGCGCCTTCCATCACAAAAACCGTTGTGTGATTTTCCAGAACCGGACGGCCCGGTGATATAAGGAGGACCGGCTGGGAGCCTCTCAGGAGACGAAACAACCGACCAACCAATCGCCGCTCACAGATGACGACGACAGCGGGGGAGGGGAGGGGGGGGGGAGGGGGGAACGGTTCGGCTTCAAGGTCGCCCGAGTGACTTGAATAAATTACGACAAATACTGACGCTAGAGATGCTAATGCCGCTAGGCTAATTCAAAACAATACTAACACCTCCGCCACTAGGGATGGGAATCGAACACCGGTTCTTGTTGAGAACCGGTTCCCAGGGTTTCAATTCCTTGGAATCGTTTTGCCAATTTTCGCCAAAACGATTCCTTTTATCGATTCCAGTGGACGCGGATGACGTCACCACGCACGTTGCCTAGCGACGCCAGTGCAGCCAGCAGCGGTCAACGGTAACCATGGCACCCAAGCGGTACAAAACGCTCGAAAGTTTGGTTACACTTCACAAGAAAAGACGACGACAACAGGGCGACAACTTGCGATACTTGCAGCGGATAT